>JARWLF010000768.1:0-15802 GCA_029853055.1 Scenedesmus sp. KT-U
GGGTCGGCTGCTGGCCTTCCAGCGACAGGAACTGCGCCAAATCAAATACAGGCAATGCTTCCTCTGTGTTTGTCGCTGCTGATGCAGTCATGCTGCTTGACTGCATGATGGGTTGGCCCGCTTTCAGTGGTGGAGGGGAGTTACGTATTAGTGACAGGTTCTGGACGTCTTGGAGTGGCATGTCTGTACAAAAAGCTATCCAAAACACAGGTGCTATGCTGTTGCCTGTCTCTGCAGAGCAACGTCACAAACGAGTTGAGCAGCAGGCGTTCGACGTTCGCAAGAACCAAGCTGGAGCTATGTGCCGCAACGTGAGCATATGGCAGTGGAAGCAAGCTGTCCTCCTTCCACACCCTTGGTGTTCGGTCTTGATTGTGTCCGGTTGCGACTCCGCGTGCGTGGCTGTCACTATTCAAAACCAAATCAGAAGAGCCCGCCTCGAGAGAGTACTTTCCGTGTTAACACACAGCTTGTAATTGATTTTTAATAAGCAAGCGAGGGCACTAAAACGCATGGAGCAGCACAGACCAAGCCTTCTGCAGCAGTGGTCACTCCAAGTGCCGGAGAGCTGCCAGCCAGCCTGGTGCCGTCGCCTCCAATATTCCACCACGCGCAGTGATGCACCTTGCAAGTCAAGTCATACTTGCAGACACACGAACTCCCTACTGATGGAAATGTTCAGTTTTTGCATGTCACTCAAGATCTTGAGCCAGTAACTCTAGAAGTTGTGAAAGAAAGGGGATTGTGGCTCATGCAGCAAGTGAATGCAACAAAGCATGACACATTATGTAAAACAGCTGCTTCTAAGTTGTAGTCCCGGGCTGCAACTCAAACACTCTCAGCAATCGTTGCAAGCGTCTGCCACAGATCTCAACCACAATCCGATTGGCTGAGCCTCTCACCACCTAGCTTGTCATGGGTGCCATACCCAACTGCATGATCCCTCTTGTGCCAGGCACAACTGTGTCTCTGCTGTATTGCTTTCAATGCACACGGTGTACATGGCCGGCAATCTGCAGCAGTCCAGCCAGTGTACTTGAAAAGTTCCAAGTTTGTATCAACAACGTAACCATCTTGGATAGCCCGGCTATTTACCCGGGGTTTCGTATGACTTGATTCAGTTACACAGCTGAGCGCCATGAAGTCACTGTCGTTACTGTACCCCACCATGCATGTGCTGGCAACCGATCTGACATCCTGCAGCGAATGCATCCATATGAGCAGCGCTGCAACTGGGTTGCAAGACGAAGATGCATTTCTTCAATGCATATGGGGACCTGAGTCGAAACCTCAGGTCTGACAAAACAATAGACTGCAGATCCTCATGCGCACAAGACAAACTGAACCCATACGACTCTGCCAACATATGCAAGACAAGCTAAGAGTCTCATGACTATGATGCTCTGCCACAGAGATGAACTCTGCAATAAGGAAGTAGCTGACTGGACTGGCTGTACGTGTGCACAGACAAAGAGCAATGTACAAACCATCTGCAAGTGGCTCTACAACACGGTATGCGAATAGCTCTACAACACGGTATGTAAGGCAAGCCACTAGCACCACACAAACATCACAAACTGCAAAAACAGCAAACCTGCGAATGACACACCCCACCATACCCAGCATCCTGCACACGCTCTTCCCCACTACGCCTCCTACTCGCAGCAATGTTGACATGCAAGTGAGATACTGTACACAAAGCTGATATGAATATCATACGCTGCATGATGCCACCAACATGAGCAAGAGCATCACAGTAACTACCAGGTATAAGCCAGAAACCATGAGACACCGTAGCCGGGCCCCAACACGTGCTACACTAAGAACGCAGTGGGCTTTAGCTCTCTAGCAGTCGTATATTTTTAGCTTCTGCACACAGCAGCAACCTCAGTGTGCACCAATTGCTGAGCATGCAGCCCAACTGCCTTGCTGCAACGCACTCTGCCATTAGCTGCCACATCACTAAATCTCAGCTGGATGTTCTTCTCCATGCACTGCAGTCTGGGTGCTACTTCAGTGACCAATGTGCTGCTTTTGCTGGAAGACATCCTTCACTATGTCTCTTATACAGCTCTGCTGCTGTCGCTGCCCCCATTCTGCTGCTGTTGCTGTTGGTGGTGGTGAGGATGATAGAGCTGCTGTTTTGCCTCCTTGCTCAGGACCCTGGGATCCCTTACATGATGAGGATGATGCTGCAGATGAGATCTGTAGTCACCGCCAGTATGATCTGCTGCATGACCCGCATCCATACTGCTGCTGGGACTCCCATGTGGGCTCCTGCTCATACTACCAATGCTAGCACCATTCACTGCCGCTGCCGCTGTAGCCGCTGCAGCCAGCCCCTGCTCAAGCTCCTGCTCCACCTGATCATCTGCTGCTAGCACCTGCTGCAGATGCTGTTGACTGTGGGGGTCTGAGTGGTGGGGATCTCGGGGTGCCCTGGGTGCCCAATCTGAGTCAGTATCATCAGCGCCAGAGCTCACCGTAGTTGTTGCTGCTGCTGCATGAGCTGATGGCCAAGCTGCAGGCATCTGAGCTGGATTGGGCCAGGGGCTGTAGGGTCCTGCAGGTGCAGGATGCTGGTGGTGTTGTTGCTGTGGTATCCGGCTGTAGGGGCCCTGAGGTACTGGTTGCTGCTGCTGGTGCTGATGCTGCATGTGGCTGCGAGCAGTGTTGTGTTGCTGCTGATGTTGGTTGTGATGGCGCATGCTGTGGCTGTGAGGATGATGATTACGACTGTCATGATGGCCATGGTGATGGTGATGCCAAAGGACAACCGCAGGGCTGTGAGTAAGCTTGCACCCGCTTCCTTCAGTACTGGCCTGACTCCGTTGCCTACTACTGGCGTTACTGCTAGAAGTAGTGGAGCAATAAGGAACTCTGGGTGCCGACTCATCCAGGGAAGCAGCATCAGTGTAAGGCTCAAAACCAGCAACATGATAATCTGCAAGTGAAGATACAGTGGGAGACACAGAAAAGTTTGAACAACATCAAGAACGGCTTGACCGAGTTGAACAGTAAGATCCTTGCTTGTGATAGGAACAAGCAATACTGAACACGAAAGCTTGACTCAGCTTCTATTGACCTGTTGACCAGGAAACACGCGGGGATAGCCAGCTGCCAGTGGATTGTGGTGGAAATACAGCGTTCGGGATTGGATAGGGGTCATAGTGACCGTACCTTCAAGCTGTCGTCTGTGGAGCGTGATACTGCTGCAAGGTGGCTGTGTGGTTCGCCCTGCTGGGGATCATCACCAAGGGCGCCAGGGCGCTGCTGTACGGCTACATGTGTCCTGGACGTTTGTTTCGCACTTGCAACTCGTGTACGCAGGAGGCTCGGAGCTCCAGTGCAAGATCCCAGTGAAGGGGCCCTTCGCACGGAAGGTGGGCCACGTGTGACAGCAGAACAACTACTGTGGTATTTGCTGACATTACCGGCCCCATGCCGGAGAGCCTGCTGGCTGCCTGCGGAACCGTGCATCGAGAACAGTACAGAGGCGACTTGCTCGCACTTGCAGCCACTTCGCCCAGAATGATGCGGTTACAGAAACAAAGTGGAGTTTTCTTTCCTATAAGCTTATTCCGACATCCCTGCTTGAGAGGCCAGCGTGTCCACTGGTCGCAAGGTCTGGAACAAACGAACGGCTTTGCAAGCAGCTTTGCAATAACAGCATACGCAAAAGTGCAGAAGCGTGGCCCTAGGTGAAAGCCACGATGTCTTGGCTGCACAAAATATCGTATCTACGTCTGACAGTGTAACAGAATCGTAAGCGCAGTAAGCAGCTTGAGTGCAGCAGCTTGAAGCCATCTTGGGCCTTGATTGCGTGCACTCACACTGTAATTAAGCCATCAGCACACGCAGCCATCAATAACTGCCTTCACCTGACACCTACGCCAGCTGATGCATTGGCAGCAGCCACATGCTCAAAGTCTCAGGGGCCTCACATCGGCTGGCATCTTAATGTGCCATTACAAAATGTTGTCATACCTGTATTTTTCCAGTCCAAGCTATAAGGAGCGTGAGGCACATCAACGCACTGGATTTTTGTCCCTACATCCAAACACAGTACACCGTCGTTGTACGGTCATAGTATTGCCAGTGCGGGACTGGCAGTCATTGAGCTGCTCAAAGGGCGCCGTGCCTTTGGCACAGCTTCAAAGTATCAGAGGCGTGCAAGCAGCTGCTAAAAGCATGTTGGGGCTTGCAAGACATGAGGTGGTCGGCATGGGACAGGTATCCAAGAAGTGCTTCAAGATGACACTTGCAAGTTGGCAGGCGTGCAACACAGTTGCAACAGCAGCAGCAGTGCGCAGCCTGGTCACCTTTTCAAGATGCCATGGCAAGTGGTATGCGGTCCATGAAGGAGTTCCTGATGATGCCAGCGTCTTCTGCAGTGCCACTGCAGACTATTGCAGACTATCGAGGCCCAGTGGGCCTCATTAGTAGTGGCCAATGCGACGCTGTACATACTCCATGGTTATCGAATGCAATTCTGACCAGGCAACACAATTACCCCACCATGTGAAAGTATAGCTTATAACAGTCATGAGCATCAGTATTTGTTACATGAGGATTGCTCACAAGATCTAGGGTACAACAACACCCAAAGGAGCTGCTGATAGTTGCAGTGACGCTCAACCATCATCTGCATCATAGTCCGAGTCAGGGTCAGCTTCACCATTAGAGTCATCCTCTGTAAGATCATCATCATCTTCATCGCTGTCCATGGCAAGACTTCTCCGCTTTGCAGCAGCTGCATTACCACCTTTACCACCTCTGCTGCTGCCAGCTCTGCCTCTGCTGCTGTGGTGGCGCAGAGATCCCTTTCTACCAGCCTTGTGATCACTATGATCTTCACTTTCCTGATCTGATCCACTTCCAGATTCAGATTGATCATGACTGCCAACATCTGCTGACTCATTACCACCGTCTTCGCTGCTGCCATGTTCATCTGTTGCGTCATTGTCGCTATCGTGTGCTGCTGCTTTCCGTTGACGCTTTGCTGCTGCAGCAGCTGGGCGCTTACGGGTCTGCTGAGGTTCATCATCTGAAAGAACGATGACGTCATAGTCATCATCACTTTCCTGTGGTAAACAAGCAGCAGCAGCAGCATGTTACAGATGCAACAGGTGCTTGATGCTATGCGGCCGCCGCAACGGTGCTAGATGCCCACTTGGCTCTGTTGTGCTGCTAAAACGGTCATTGCTCGGCTGTGATCTAGGTGCACTTGTAAGCAAGTGACATCATAAGGAGCAATTACAACAAACTGTCACTGAGCATCAAAGCAGATGAACATACCTCCTCTGCAGCAGCTGCTGTCTTCTTCTGGCCTCTACCACCCCCAGCAGAGCTTGCGCGTTTCCTGCCTCCTGTTGCTGCTGCTGCTGTATCTTGACTGCTCACAAGCACAACATCATCATCCTCACTGCTCCTTGCTGCTGCTGCCTTGCCCTTGGCAGCAGCAGCCTTGCGTCCTGCATTACCGCCAGGCGTCCGTGCTGCTGCTGTTGCTGGCTTGGCTTTACGCCCTGTACTTGCAGCAGCTGCACCCTTAGCTGTTTTCTGTCGTTTTGCTGCTGGGGTTCCAGCTTCACCTGCAAAGGCGTCTGTGCGCAGGAACAGCAGTGACATGCAAGCAAATGTAGTTGTGCGTGTGAGGAATGCCATGACACTGTCACAGAATCTCATCTGAATCAATCAGGGTATTGAAAGGGCTCCTGTCACTGAAACAACAGCCAACTCATACACTGCCATATGCACAGGCCCAAGCACATGTCAAGTGCGCACAAAGCATTCCCTTGAAGTTACACTCTGGCCATGTGAGTGCTGTTCAAGAAATGCTGAGAAGAGGAAGTGCAGTATACGCTGTGCCAACCCACCTTCATCGTCATGTGAGCCATCCTCTGCTTCATTGTCATCATCCGAAAAATCTGCATAGCGACGCTTGGCAGCAGCAGCAGCACGCCTACTGCCGCCTTGCGTTGCAGCTGCTGTATCATCAATACCATTGCCGTCACTCGTGCCATCACTCATACTGACATAATCTTCATCATCTGTGAGGGAGTAAGTGCTCCGACGCTTCTTGGTAGCAGCTGCTGCTGCTGCTGACTTCTTCACAGCAGACCTGCAGAAGGTAGGCAGCTTTGTTGATTCTCAATTCAAGTACCATGCCTTGTAAACCTACCGACTGAAACAGATAGGCAAGTCACTCTCACTTATGCACGGCTGCAAACACCTAGCATCGATCCAGATGATGCGCACTGCTACTGCAGCACCACAGCATACTTAGCAGCTGCGCACTCACTTAGCACCGCCTGTCTTTGAGGCCGATGTCATCTTCGGTTGCCCTGCTGCTGCTACCGCCTTATCAGCAGCAGCAGCCGCCTCACCTACTGGGGTAGCCTCTGCCCCTGCATCCTGCTGCTGCTGCTGCTTAGGTCGCCCGAACGCGCCAACTGCAGCTGGCACATAACCCGGCTGCCTTTTCAGCACCACTACAGCAGCAGCAGCAGAACTGCCAGCCCTCTTGCCTGGTCTGCGTGGCTCCTCGCCCAATGCAAGCGCGGCACCAGCAGCAACCCTGTCCTCACCACCATCATCACCGATCCGTTGGTGATCATCTGGATCATCTGGATCATCATCATCACCATCGGCGTCATCATCCATGTCATCATTGTCATTTTCCATGTTGACGTACGACTTCACACGAGCAGCCCCGGCACGTGATGAGCGCCGGATAGCCGACCCAGGAGGAGTCATCTGCAGTTATAGCAGCAGCAGCAGTAGCAGCAGCGGCACATATGATTCATCTTGATGCTTGCCTTGTGCCACATCCCTGTTGCTGGTCTGGGCACTGAGTGAGCAGGCATGTGGACGAGGGTTCAGCAGCATGGCAGCAATACACTGCTCTCCTGACAGAACCAAGCCAGTGCATCACCCCCACATACCTCAGCACTGAGTTGTGTCAAAGGTGCCTGCTGTAGCTGGCTGGCGTCAAACTGCTGCTGGCTCTCTGTCATGATGATGTCAGCATCAGCATCATCATCCGCATGGCTGGTAGGAACAGCTGCACCAGCAGAGGAAGGTAGCATTAGCAGGTAATTGCTGCAGCAACCCATCACAACAATCACAACAACACAGTAAGCTGGTTAAGGGTCAGTACACGGTAAGTGATGCATACACGCAGGATGCAAACAGACATGAACACACCCGCAGCACCAAAGGCGTAGTCTGGCTCCCCATCATGCAGTATCTGCTGCTGCTGTTGCTGTTGCCCTGCTGCTGCTGCTGCTGCTGCTGCTGTTCCGATCAATTCTGGCGGCATTGGCAGCGGCTGTTCATCTGGGTTGTCTGCCGCGTTACCCACCCACACAGCTTCACTGAACACAATCTACAACACATACAGCAACAGTACAGAAATCACACCCTGCTGCTAGCTATCTGAATCACCCATCAGTAAGGTGGTCTGTAAACAAGACCAGTTTTCGCTCAGCAAGCTTACCAACACTTCAACTGTTGACGGCTTTCAAGATGTGTTGAAACTCGTCATCAACAGAAGCTGAAGGAAGAAAGGCCATTCTTCTCACCATGTTTTCAAACACGTCTTCAGCCAGCACTGCTCCCCCTTGACCCCCACCCAGCCTGAGCACCATGTACTTGTTGGAGGGAAACAGCAGTGTGCCAGTGAACTTCAGGCGACCAGCAGGGAAGTCAAGATACATCACGGGGTTGCGGGAGTCTAGGTTGGCTAAGGTGCCCTGCAGGAAGATGCACCAGCAGCAGCAGGATAGCAAGGGCATTGTCAATGCACTGCAGAGCGCTGCAATACACCACACCATTACAACAGACACACTCATATCAGTAGGATAACAAACTTCCGGAAGCAATTGCTTCTCTGCTGATTGCCACCACTGTAATGCACCAACACATAGCCTGCTGCTGCTGTCTCACTTGCTGGTAGTCATGCATGGAACAATTTTCGTGGAGGCATGCACGGCAGGCCATGAGCAGCTCAACAATGAACATGTTGTTGTTGACGCTGTTATTACTGGAGCTGCTGCTAATTGCCCTGCCAGCGCCTCTCACCATTGGTCCTGCAGCTGCTGGTGCAATCTTACAGTTGAACACCATGAGGTACCTGAGCGGGTGTGCGGCAACATTGACAACACAGCAGTCAGAGCAGTACTAACATAATAGGGTTCAACCTTGTGGCACACTTGTTGTCAGACTGATCATTTGGCACACGAATCCGCTGTCAGCAAGGCACATGTGCAGGAAACCGTTTGCAACATGTTGAAAGGCAGCACATGCAGTTTGAAGGCCTGCAACACACAGGCTGCGCTGAACCAGAGATCAATGTTATGCCTGCTGGCTGAAGAACAGACGCTGGTCATGCTACTGTGCTTGTGTCAACCGCATCTGCTGTTGCATGCAGCTTGATGTGCAAGGATATGCATATAGAGCACTGCATGATCATGCAGTAAGCTGCCAACAGCCAAGCTGACCCCATCGCAGACAGCTGTACACTATCAGCTAGGTATGGGAGTCAGCTAGGTATGGGAGGATGCACTAATGACGGCTGAACAAGCAGATTGCTCATGCTTCCTGCGCGTGCTGCTGGATGGCAACAGGGCAGCATTGGACCTTGCTGTAACCCGGTGCTGCAGAGCAGCAGCTTGCTGTTCTTGCACATATACCAGCGCGCATCAAGGTTACGCACCTGCCTTTCCGCACAGAGCTCTTCTTCACGATGTCCTTGCCATCTGCTTTGACAAGTGCTGCAGGATGTGCACACACGTGAACATACATGTAAGCCTGCTGCTGACTTTGAACGTGCTTGCTTGACGCAGTAGCATCTTATAACAAGCAAGAACTGGACGATGTACAGTACTACAATCAACATGCTGCTGGGGTCGTACCTTTGCAAAGAGGCAGCTGCTCTGTCGTTTGCACAACTTGTTGGCTCAGAATCTGTGCAACAGTAACAGTTCAAAGCTACCGAGATGTATGCAAGCATCAAATACACCTGTAAATCGACTTACCCCTCTCCTCACAGCAGCTTTGATCACACGATCATGAGCTTGCTGTGCTTCCTGCTCCTCTTTGGTGAGCTCCTTCTCAGCTTGGCTCTTTTTGGGTGCCATATTGCTGCTTCAAGCACATAGACCCCACATCTACCAGCTGAGAGGTTTACAGACTAGCAGGTGTCGAACATAGTGATCTATATACACGCGCGCCTTGCACTTTTGGCGTACTGTCGCGCAGCGCGAGTCACGATGCTGAAAGGTCAGTGCAGTGATGCCATGAACGAGCTTGTGCTGTTGAGTTCATCGTGTGCGCAGCACTAACAGGCCAATCCCATGATGTTAATACTTGAAAGGCGTCATCTAGCCATCTGTTGAGGGGTACAGTACACTGGTCGCGTGTGACAGGATTTCGAAACAACTGTCAGTTGCCACTCTCTCTGGCATAAAGGTCTGAGTCTCTGAGAGATGTAGGCAAACTACCTTGCTTGCATATCATATGAGTCAGGAGCCTATTCACGACGGCATGCGCCTTGCAGATCGGCACCGAACTCCCGGAGTGGGCCATCCACCGCTGCCGCAGGGGCACTGAGTGGCAGCACCATACATCCTGGGAAAAGCTTACCCAGGTTCGACAGTCACGCCGTGCAACCTGTATAGGATTTGCTTGCCTTGCAGAAGACAGCACAAGAGGCCACTGTCACCCAATACTAGGGGCGAGTTATGTTGAAGGTTAACACCCCAGAACAGTTAGAGGGGTCAGGCGACAGGCGACCTCCTGACACCGGTTTTTGAGGTACTTCCCAGTACTGAACAGGGGTCAGGCGACAGGCAATTCTGGCAAAAACAGCCTGTGGAGGCGACAGGCGAGTTCTGCTGAAGACCTAACTGTTCTGGGGTGTTAACTTTCAACATAACTCGCCCCCTACATCAGAGCTCCATCGACGCAGCTGTGTCATGACAGCTGGGCCAGTTGCTAACCATACATCTAACCGATACAAGCACGTGTGAGTTGGCTAACACTAACCGTTGTCTGAGTACTTTGGGCAGAGAGCTTTTCTAATGATTTTCCAATCCATGCTATGGTCCACTCATGACGGTTGGTATTGCCCATTGCCTTGATGGCCCTTGATGATGCGCAGGTCGAACATACAATATGCAGGAAGGACGGCGTACCCAGCGCCTTTTGATCAAAATCGTATCAGACCTTCAAGCAAGAACTGTTACACAAAAAACTATATGATCTTGCTCACGAGACAACAAGCCAGATTGCTAGAGGTGCTACTGCAGGCTTGTAGTGCTGCTGCATGCCTAGGCACATGCTGCGCACATTTGTTCTGCCTAACAGCCGCAGGTGACAACTCTCATCAGCAATCACACCCCGCCCACTGATGCAACGCCACACCCAGCTGCAGTTTATGCTGCTGCACTGATGCAGGTTGCGCACACACAACACCCTCAACCACACACACGAGCCTATCGCTGCTGGAACCTGGTTCTGCTGCTGAAGGCAAACTGCAGTCAGCCCTGTTCAGCATGCGCTGCCCAGCTTCGTGACAACCAACGCCGGAATTCGCACAGCGCCAAACTGAACAGGGAAGACTGGACATCATCAGAGGTACAAGCTGTTCACTTGCAGGACATTTACAGGGTTGGTGTGCGCTCCTCTGCACCCAGCACTGTCAGCAGGTTGTAGCCGAATGGATCAGCGACGTGCTTGCTCCAGTTGGCATATGGGCCCTCACCGGTCACATAACTCTGCACTGCGAAGCCCTGCAGGAATAGGGAATGCAAGTTGTGATGAGTGTCAATGAACACTGGCACATGCAGGTTGACAGCACTGCTGTATGGCATACACAGCGCCTGGACAAACTGCTGATGTTTACCTAGCCATTAGATATAAGTGGGGCTGCAACAGATTCGACAAAGATGTTGCTGAATATTGAGTCGGACACTTTCAGACTGCTGCGCCCCAGCAGAACCCTTGCATTGCCTGATGCAACATGATACCTGCAACAGATAACTTGCTGCACAGCCATTCAAGAGACGGGCGCTTCGTAACCAGACCTCCCATCTAGTACACTCACCAGTACTGACACCATGGCCAGACGGCCATTCTTGATCTCCTTGACCTTGAGCTCCTCCAACACCTCGGGGTCATCAGCCAGACCAAGAGGGTCGAATGGTCCACCAGGGTACAGGTTGTCAAGACCATTGAAGACTGGCAAGCATAAGCAGAAACAATGGAATAAGTATATGTGATTTGTTTATGCATCACCTTGAGCACATACACAAGTGACACCATCAGAAAAGCCCAGCCTCATGGCAAGAGCAGCTGCTGTGAGCAGAGCTGCAACTGACAGACATCTGATACTCCAGCAGTTGAAGGATATACCATCTAGAGAAGCGATCTGCTACTTACTGTTGCTCTCGAACTTGCCAACACCTGGGCTGTAGCCAGCTGGGCCTGTGCCGTTCCTGCGGTAGATCTCAACTGCACCCATCAGACCAGCCTCAATGGCAATGACTGCGAACAGAGGCAGAGGGTTGTTTACAATGCCCCATGGCACAGCGAAGTAGTTCAGGGTGCCGCCGTTGAGCATCTCAGCACCAGTCTCGAACCAGGTTCCACCCCTGATGTCTGCGCCGTTGGCCTGCAGGATAGATACAAAACATGCGTTACACTCTTACCCTGAATACATGAATACAAATCCACCACACTGGCACGATTGCGCTACTACAGCTGCTCAGTACTAACACGTTCTTTGCCAGGTCCTGTTGCTGCTGAAGCTTGTGCTATAACTATCTGCTGCTTGCATGTGCACCCTATTGCTGCTGACGCTTCTGCTGCAGATATGTGTTGCTTGCTGTGCAACTGCTTGGCACACCTGCAGACCCTCTGGGATGATGATACCAGCAGCTGCAAGCATGGCCCAGCGAGCATGGATCAGCTCGTTGGCGCGGTACTTCTCGACTGTCTCCTTGTCCTTGCCCAGGCCAAGGGGATCATAGCCATAGCTGCAGGCATCGTAACACAGCAGGGGTGCTAGTTGCAGGAGCTGCATGTTCTATGGCAATTGTGTACATGCCAGGATCCTGAGTTGCTGACTATGTGCAGGAAGATTGTCAACTGTTGATGGTCTAATGTCAAGACTGTCGATGGCAACACAGCTGGTAAGCTATTTGGCATCATCCAGCAAAAGCATCTGCAAACGCTGGTTTCACAACTAGGCCCTCCAGCTGACTATAGTCACTTGCTGCTAGGCAGCAGCTACTCACTCGCCGGCCAGAGTACCGTCAAGGTAGTCGGGCAGCTCAGCCCTGTCGAGCAGACCGCCTGGCAGGAACAGGGCACGGTCAGGACCTGCATAGACAGCAAGCACAAACTATTTGATATTCAGCCCTGTTAAGCATTGGATGGCAGCTGCTGACGCGGATAACGTTTTCAACAATGCGCTCGATCATCTTGCCTTGTGACCTACAGGGGAGCTGAGACGGCATGGCAATGCTTGTCAACTTTGCGATTCACCACCAAGTAGCAACTACGACAGCCCACGACTGAGATTGGACCCAGATAACGCTGTATTTCTTCTTAGTTTTGTTACAGAGTTTGCTTTTTTGCGGCAACTCGCCAATGCCCAGCACAGATAGAAAAGGACAGTCTGCCCCAGCAAGCGCTACTTACCATACCACTTGTCCAAGTTCTGGGCACCTCCGGATCCACCCAACCATCCGCGAGTGGACTTTGTGCCGCTGGGCTTCACAACAGCCTTCTTTGCTGCCTTCTTTGGGGCTGCGCTCTTCTTGAAGAGAGCCTCGGGCTTGAATGCAACCCTCATTGTGGCTGATTGTGATATTCAAGATACAGAAGTGACCACGGTGGACAAGAGCGGGGTGTCTGAGCGCAAGGCAACGCGTTCCCTTTTGATCCATTTGCCCCAGATCTCGTTACCCTGCAAACCCTACGCAGGTTTTACCCTTTCCAAGTCAGCTGACCATCTCCGACGCCCCTCTTGCTGCCTGTATACAAACAATTTGCTTGATTGAAGCTCATGTGGTTGTCTGCAGTCACGTTGGGCGTCCATACAGCGGGCTCTCAGGGCTCCCGCGTAGGGCGCACCCTCCTTTGTGAATTACGTGCCCAGGCGTTTGGAGATTTGATGAATGTCTACACGTAGATGGTCATGCTTTTGTGATATCAGCTGTGCTGCTTTCTGCAGACACAGGATCGGTCTCACTGCATTGCTATGGCACGCCATGCTGCCTGCAGCGCTAGCAACCCTGCAACACTCTGCTACAGTTCTGCCGCACTGCTGGATAAAGACTCAGGCAAGCCTCATCATACGATGCAGCAGCTCTGCCCAACTTGATTCTTGAAGTTATGATCATCATACTTCGGCAGATGAGGGTCTAGAGCTACTGTTGCAGCCACAGTCACTGTAGTATGCAGCCACAGTCACTGTAGTATGCTTCAGGTTGGCATTCATCTTTGACGGTCTTCTTCACAATCACCAGGATCTCAAAACAGCATTCCTCCTTAAAGACTCTTGCTTGATTTCGTCAAGCATCCGCCGTGATGTTGAAAAGAAAACAAGAACTGGCTCATGCAGCAAGTTGGATGCAATGACAGCATGATTAGTACACAATAACTGCTTTTATGGGGCCTGTTGTCTCCACTGGATGTTGAACATCTGTTGCACAGCTGTGAAAGTTGCACCGGGGCCGCCACCCAGAGCCGTGTCACCAAGAGAATATGTGCTTCTGATCCCAAGTCCTATCTCGCAGTCTGTGCCATGATCACCTGAACGCAGACGATAGGAAACACAGTGTCAGTGGGCGGCGGCCCACTGCACTGGTCCCCAGCTCCCCCCTATGTAGCACACCGAGCATCCAGCACAGTCAGCAGCAGATATCCTATGCATGTGACAGCTGCAGTACAACCCCTCCCCAAGTGCAGCAACTCATTTACGTAACACAATAATACGATTGATCATGACTTGTACATGAGACGCAGCGGGTGCAAAGCAGTAAGTCAGTTGCTGCTGTGACTTTTTGTCAAAAAGCAAGATGTCCCTGACATATTGCAAACTAGAACATTGAGTGAGTCACTCAGAACATCTGCAATGTGTGCTGCTGTACAATTCTGTCAGGGTGTATGCCCTGGAATTATGCATCTGACATTGCTGCTGTTGAGTGAGCAGCAGGTGTGTACTTCAGGGACAGGGTTTGGTACTGCAGCAGCTTTTGCAGAGTGAGTTACAGAGCATGTGTACATGTCGATCAGTCATACATGGACACTGTTAGATGCCACCAGTTGGGAATGCAAACCTGTCAATGGCCTCTGAGCAGCTTCGCGATGTGCTCCTACATGCCAAGCTGGTGGAGGTTGCTGTAAACAATGGTAGTGTTCACACAGTGATGGTGTGCCTGGGAAAGGCTGAAGTCAAGGCTAGAAATGCCATTCCGGCTCAAGTTTCCATTATCACCTGCCGGAGAGTGTGCAATCATTGTCTGCAGACAACTCACGGCACTCGCCAACCCTGGGCCGAGAACTAATACAACAAGCAATGATGTGCTGCAAGCACTGGCCCTCCTGTAACGCTGTCTGCAGTAATGGGGTAGCCATGATAATCTGTGACAATTTGCACATACCTGCTTGCAGGACCCAGCTGACCTGTCGAGCTGCTTGATGCGAGCACTGGTTGTAGTTCTCCTATCACGCACGTAACACGTCCCCTATGCAGTGGCTGAAGCCTATGTTTTCAGTGCGGGCATGCCTGCATCAGCTGACTGTTCGCTGTATTGCTTTAGCCAACCCTAACCCTACCCTGAGCGTAGCACCACAATGCTCCTGATGTACTGAGTGACGAGCACAAACGACCCGCACATCTTACACTTTCACGAGCCCATTAATCATGTTACAAGGGCAGGAGAAAATGGCTTTTCTGCCCGTGTCTAGACCAGGGGTAGTAATATAGAGGTTCCTCTATCTTACTACCCCTGGTCTAGACCACTGGGCAGCGTGCTCGATGTTCACGCGTCAACGAAGCCTTACAATTTTGTATTGTTGCGTACAATGTGTGAGTGCATGTGTGAACGAGTACCTCGGCGTTGGACGCTTGACCTTGGGATGGTAGGCCAGTATAGTGACGCTCGTACGAGCACAGCAAGATCAAACATGGACTGTTCTATTGCAGAAACACCCGGGCCGTCGCTGTATAAGCTGCGTGTAGCTTGGCGCGCTGTAACACCGGGCCTGTCTGTTCAGCGCCCAACGTGCAGATTCCCTCATAGGGGAGAGCACAGCTCTAAAACCCCAGCAATTTCCCTTCCTTGCGATTGCCAATTATGCGGTACACCAGTTTCAAGCTTACTTGTGCAGCCAAAACAAGGCTGATTGGCCCGGCAATCTTCATGTGCATGTCCTGCACAGACAACGACATCTCATATCTCACTGTAAAGCCCGATGGTTAGCACGGCCAGCAGTTGACACATCTTTGGCTGCTGGTCGCACAACAACTACCTTGGCACGACGCATCCAAGTATATACCAACCTCTCTTACCTTATTGACTCAGTAATGAAGGTCTTGAATCCAGACGCCCAGGAGTTCGTGCCCAATCCTCCCAGCTCAGCTTTCGCTCCGAAGGCCGGAAAACAGGCAGCTGCGCTGACGATACCTATCAGGGCCAGCATCGGTGCACCAAAAACCAATATACCCGTTATTTCTATTGTGCTGCCTACTGGGCAGTGCAAGGATAGCCAGCCCACCCCTAATGGC
>JARWLF010000769.1:0-13100 GCA_029853055.1 Scenedesmus sp. KT-U
TCTAGCTTACCCTGCCGCAGGGTACTGCTGCAACATTGCAGGTGACTGCTGTTCCCTGACATGTGTGAGTGCTGCCCTGCACAGCCAAAGCTGCAGTGCACTTTAGTAGCTATCAGCAGGAAGGGACAGTTGCAGTGACTCTCATCACGCAGACCACACAACCGGTACCTCTGTACATGTGCATCAGTGCTGGCTGTGGCTGATAGACAAGGGCAGTGCATGGTCCTGCTAATGGCGGTCAAGCACAGCTGCAGCAGTCAGAATCAAGCACCTCTGCTAAGCTGGTGAACAGTCAGCCAGCAGTGTGAGCTTCTCTTGACACCAAGATGCAGCACGTGACGTATCCGAGTGATTGCTGCTGGTTGAGCGTCACACAAGCATTTTGAAAAGCTCCCTAGTGCTTGTCTGTTTTGTAAGTGTTTCTTGAAGCTGGCTACCATTAGGAGATATCACATTGTCATTGTGTATTGGTAACTGCTGTCACAGAACGCTACAATGAACTGCCATCTCAGCAGCTACTGTTTCAGCAAGGCCCTGACTTGCGTACCCATCCTAACAGCATCCACAGCACTGCTGATTGCCTGCATATCGTGTTACATGGCTCGTTGCTGCAGTATCATGTATGCACGATAGTGTTGTGGCTATCCAACAACTGTTGCTGTTGATGCATTACTGCAGGGATGGTCAGGTTGAAGGCCACACAGTGCGGGAAGAAGTGCCACAGAGACTCGCAGTCACTACTTCTGCAGATGTCACAATTGTGTCACACTCCAGCCCTTCAGCTTCAACAGCAGGTCAAGATGAGGCACTGCTGACAAGGTGTTCCTCACTTGGAGCCCAAAGAAGCATGTGGCTGACGTCCTAGCCCGAGTCCTACTGATCAGTCAGCGGGCGTCTGGCCCATGTTGAGTTAGTTGCTCATGTCCATGGTGGGCATGACACCATTGGCTTGTGTGACATGTAGTATGTTCTTCTGATTAACACACATGTGGCAGTGTATTACTCAGCTGTTTTTGCCGTTGACATTTGGCACCTTGTGTCTGATGGTCGGATGGTTGCGTGCTTTTTTGTGGAGCTGGGCAGCCTGCAGCAGCAACTGAGCTGTTCAATGGCCTGTGGCAGGTGTCAGGCTCTTTGTCACGATATATAGGACACGAGTGGCCCCCATGACGACCTCATTCAATACATTGTCTAGATGTCACAATTGGAAACGACCACCAGGGCTACCTTAGACCTTGTTAAACAAGATTTGTGACAGCTGTGTTAGAGCCTATTCTAGAAACATCGTGCCCTGCCGCAAGTATTTGACAGCAAAGTTGCTTGTACGCAATAACAGCTTGCTTCTCAATCTTGCAGCGCAACAGAGAATGTTGTACTTGTGCAAGTAGCTGATGCTGAGCGCGGTCAACAGGGAGCTGGAGCGGCTGCATCGCACGTGAACGATTACAGAGCATCTTACAGAATATCAAGAAAGACATCAGAACCAAACAGTACAGTCTGTCCCATCCAAGGCGCACGAGCTCAGAACGATGACCGGCAACTCAGAAAACTGCCTTGTCGTGGCAAGGAGCCTCCTTGAGGACGTCCCAGCTGCCGCGTTCAAGGTAATAATCACTATTCTAGCTATCTTGCGTGAGCCATGGTTGGCACGCTCTCAAGCACAGCATCCTGTGCTGACTGAGGCAACATGGGACTGTGATGGACAGCACTCAGCTGCACCTCTAGGCCACAACTGCCTGCATGTGTGGGCCACAGACAGCTTTTTGCAGATTAGCTAGCCTGCACATACTGTTGCATCTACAAATGCCCATATGTAACCGAGCATCGATGCATGGTCTTTGGGATCCACACCCTTATTGCACAGCACTGCATCTCAGCCCTACATGTGCTTGTACATACAAGCACATGTCGACCCAGGGTATATACCCTGGGTCGATTGGAGGGTTGATCGGAGGATCATTGCAGACTTGCTTGTGGATCTCAAGTACACATGCATCGAATGCCACACAGACTCACAAATCGTTCTATGTTCAGATACCAATGCTGTTGCCATCGCGTACAGATGACTGTGTGTGTATGCCGCATCCCTGTGTCTGGCTGAGAGTGTCACAGGCAGTGTCAACAGGTGTGCTGCCAAAGTGGATCTGTGGCCATGATGCAGGTGCTACTTATACACCTCGATTCATCAGGTCATGCCAGTCTGCGACAGGTCAACAGCTACATCTCAAACATCACTACCCAAAACCTTCCCTTCATCACATTGTCCCTGTCAGAAGGCTGCAGTATTCAGCATGTGCAGCAATGGTGTCAGGTCACAGAACGGTTGCACCATGTCACCAGCGTTCATGTCCGTCTTTCTGGTGATGTATCGGAAGCACTCTTTGATCCAGCGATGCGATTGCTGTCAGAACGCACCAGCCCTGTCAGCGAGCTGCATCTGCTGGCAGTTGAACACCATGGTAAAGATAGCGCTACCCAGCGTATGTACAACAGCGCAGCTAGCTTGTCCTCATTACAAACGCTGAAGCACCTCATAGCACGGCTGAGCACGCTGGTCCTGGAGGGGTCTGAAACTGACATATTGAGGAGTGTACAAGAGCTGGTAGCAGGGGCGCCAGGAGAGGGGTGGCAACTGCAGAAGTTGGTGCTGGCTGCACACTGGTGTGAGGTGAAGCCAGTCTTTTGCAATCATGAAGGTACCTTACACTGGTTGGGGGAGGAGTCCACTCACTGGTCAGACTTTTCATCAGTGCTGTTGTGTGTAACAACAGCATTCCCAAGGCTGAGACACCTGGACATACAGTTTCCGCCGCAGCAGTTCATGTGGCATGGAGACGATCAGCTCCCAAATGACATCTACTCTTGCACTGATGTTGTTCCCTTTGCCAAGAGTGGTGCCACTGATGATGGTGCTTCTGATGTCCGTGCCCTTGATGATATCATTGCAGCAATAGCAGCCGCAGAAAGCAAAGGCATTCATGTCAGATTGGATTGTATGCTTGAGCAGCTTGCAGAGGCAGCAGTTGTTGCAGCATTGGCGAATGCAATGCTGCAGTTGAGGTGTCTAGAAGTCCTGAAAGTTACAAGAGATGCCTGACGTCTGGTTGTCCATACCACAGAAATATGCTAGGCAAGCTGCCCTGCCTCACAGCATGTCAAAGATACAAGATGTTGCCAGGGCACCACCAGGAGCTAGTGAAGTCCTTCAAGCTAGCTTTGTAGTCAGGCGCACAGGACGCTCGCTCCCCTCGGTTACAGCAGCAGCTACAACCTTCAAGACGTTTGACACTTATGGCTGCTGGTTGATGCACTGTCATCCGTTGCTCACAGATTTGTGGCATCAGATGCAGAAGCAGCAGCAGTGCAGGATCCTCCACTTCGCTGGTGCATCAATAAGGCATCCTTTGTTGCTGTCAAGAAGCCTGGGATGAATTACCACGATAGTAGTATTGTCACCCTGTCTTGCTACAGCTTTCGCCCAGCCGCTGTTGTGTTGCACAACATCAATAGCTGCAGCCTTCAGTTGACTCCTGAAGAAGTCAGTAAGTTGTCTGGACTCTTGAGTCAGATGAGGGCACTGAAGCATCTTGAGGTACATGTGAAGCCCATGTTCAGGGAGCAATGTCATACACCGGTCGCTGCTTTTTTATAAACACACCAGGCAATAAGTTCTATCATCAAATGCCATCAGCATCCCAAGCTCCCGTCCCCATGAAAGCCCCCATGTGAGTCTCATTCCCTGTGTGCAGGTGACCTTGACTTGGGGCGCTCAAGGAAATTGGTCTGGTCCTCAGCAAATAGCATCAGTCGTTGAGGCAGCAGCTGCAGTACCAGGACTCAAGTCATTGAGCATCTCTGTTCTGAGCAGTGTTCAAGAACCAGCAGATAGTCTGCTGCCACTGACTGCTGCTGTTGCTGGGGGCTCTGGTAGCAACCTCCAAGTGTCTGTGAAGGTACAGCAGGTCGTTGTGCCCTGCCGGTCTGTTGGAGTCAACCGTGGATGGCCAGGCACTGTACCACTGACCCTATCTACCCTGAAGGACAAGCAAGGCTCTGGAGATATGCACTGAGTGATTGACATCAGGTCCGTTGTGCAGCAGGACAGCTATCAGCAACACAGGTCGCAGGGCCAGGCCCGCCAGTTATGACCATGTGGATTACTGCGGTATGAGTCCTGTGGATCAAGCATATCAGCCACACCCACCGCTGCAGTCTCTGGAGCTCACAGGGGAGTTCAGCGAGCAGTACTCAACCAATGACAGTTGCTCTGCGTACAGATATTGGTTGGGATAGGCAGCCTACAATGTTATACCATGTTACCATGGACAGTCCAGTTGGAAGCACCTAGCACTGACAGTAGGCAGCAATCACTGCTGAAGCCATGCACATCCACAGCTTATGAATAATGTATTCACATCTTTGCAGTGCACAATGAATCACATTGGTCGTGAGATGTCTGTGCAGACACATGTGCATTCAGATGGCAGAGGTGTGAAGCTGGCCAGTGTTGTATGCAAGCAACAATGCATTTTCGGTTATAAAACAGCCATGATGGACAATCTTATACAATGCTTGACTGTTTATATTCTGCCTTCTCCAGCTGGCAGACTGTATGTTGGTCAGCAGTACTGTTTTATGCTCAATCACTTGAAAGTGTCTCTGCGGTCACTGTGGAACTCAGCGCTGTCCCACTACTGTATCACACTCTGTTCTTCACTCAATGGAGTGCTTACTGTGTAACATGGAACATGTGTCAACGTATGCAGGTGTCGGTGTGGTTTCGTTTGTTGCTTGGCTGCTGTCTACATGGTAGCAGCAGAACGTCTGCCAGCCAACAACTGTGTATTGTGTTTGTCACAGCTACTCTGGTGTCATCAGCAATTTCATCTCAGCCTGCTGTGTCACTTCTGTGCTTTTTCACTCTGCTGTGCATGCCTTGCAAGGTGGTCGCAGGCACGTGCAAAATGCAGACCGGAGCCATCGCATGGTGCAATGCGCATGTGGATGACTGTGACTTCCGTTCTCCTTGCGCAACTGTTCGTCACCAGTGTTCACGGAAGCCACTATCCATGGCGGGCCTTAGACCATGTTCCGCGGCGAAGTTTGCGTTGCTGAAACAAGAAAACCTGTCAGTGTTCACGGGATGCTTTTACTATGACATCTTGCCGTTGCCAGCCGGGTGTAACTCAGCACTCACAGACCGTCCCTTCAGTTTCTGTTGAGTCGATGAGCTCTGAGTCCAGTGTCGCCCGGCCTATATAGGTCGCTCGCTGACTCGTCTTCACCATCAAGCACTCATGGTGTTCTCCATCGAGAGAGGACCGGCGTTCTCTCTCACACAAACTTAGGCACCGACTCGCACAGCACTCCCTCCTTACAGTGCTTGGTCTGTCGCACCACTCCCTATTTTGCTCCTGGTGCCGTGAACACCCAACATCATGAAGGTCCTAGCCAGTCGTTGATTTTTACCAATACCAATTTGGCGACAACCGTAGTCCTCCGGTCTCTAGCGAAGAGTCACACCTAGGCTACTAGCAAGCACAGATGTCCCATTGCTGCATTCAAGCTTTGGCGCTTTACGGAAATATAACACCAAAACACACACCCGAGAGACTGGCATTCACCGCCTCTGATTGCTGAGCCAGTGCAAGAGGCTTGTTGGAGTCGCGACCGGCTCAGCAAGTCCTGCGTGGTACCCGACAGCTGGCCCGACGGTCAGGTCGAAGTACCATTTCTTTCAGCAGCTCGTAGCCCGCTCCTATGGGCGGTATGAGCTCCCTGCGGCGCTGACAAGGCTGCTGCGGTGCATCTGAATCGGTGTTCTTCAACACCACCAACACCTTGGATGTACTATGCAATGCCAGCTACTATGACGAACGTCTAGTTTGAACCTGTTGAGGCACGGGCTAATCCTTACTTGCCGAACAGCAAGTGAAGCCTACGATCGGCGCGTACGGGCGGAAGTCGGGACACCCAGGCTGAGTCGTATGTTACACAAGTTGGCATATTGCAACCAGACAAGATCCTCTATTCCAAGTATGTCGACAGTAATGACCTGGCGCTATCATACTCGTATGTATAGTCACCATCTACCTTCCGTTCCGGGCAGGGAGTAGTAGATTAAGGTTCCCGTTGAGGATACCTGCCACTTCCGTGGAGCTACACAACAAACTGACACTGCTGTGTACAGAGCTGTAACCTGCTATAGCTAGCAGCGGGAGCTCACATCGAATACACAACTGCCCGTCACGGCAGTACAGCTCCGTTGTAGTCCTCCCGGCCTAAAACCAGATCACACAGTGAGCTGCAAACACACCCAGGCAGACTCAACGTTCAATGTCATTTTCAGTTGCTGTCTCCCAGAAAGACCTCACTGCCTCAGCATTCAACATATGAGCCGGTTCCCTGGTGTTGTGCTCTATTTCAAAGCCCTTCCACTGAATCAGGTAGCGCTTCTTCCGAGGCCTATACCTGAGTACAGCTTCCACCTCATACAAAGGTCCAGACTCATCAACAGACAAAGGCAGTGGGGGTGGCTGATAAGAGCCATTTCTGCAATAAGGTTTCAGCAACGACACATGAAACACGGGGTATAGCTACACACCCTGCTATGTAAATGCGCCGACTACCAGCTTTGTTACAATGTCTAAATTGATGCAGCTTCTCGACCGGACGACATCGTTTCAAGAACGTCTCTGTTGTTGGTTTCTTAGTGCTCATCAGTGTAAGCTGAGCTGTTCATCCAGACACTCTCACGTGCCCAACCATGTCCCTGGACGCAAACGGACAGCAGCTGCATCGTTACTTATAAGCTTAAAAACTCTTGTACACTTTCATGAACTGCAAAGTTGATGCCGCATCGGCTACACAGGGTGCCGCCCTCTCTCCGTTCACAGCCCACACCGCTGAAGCAGCTAGTGCTGACCCTGCCAACATCTGGAAGTGTCTCCTTTGCCTGATGCTGCTGTGCTCACAGCAAGCACAGGTACCAAGCTACCAGTAGCTCTGCATGCATGCAGCATGGCCTGGCATCCAATGAAACTGGTGCTCAATAGCACAGTATATCAGTGCAGCTGGAGTAAAAGCCCTAGTGCACTATCAGCAGCCAGATCCATCGTCTCACTAGAACTGTTGAACAATGGATTTGACCTGCAACGCTGTCATAGGTCTAAATCGTAGCCGGCTTGTACTTTGTGTTGGCCAGTGACCTTGTTGGTGTGCATGGGATGGACTGCAATGCCATATACGTCTTTGCTGTGCAGCAGTACATAACTGTGCATGCATACCTCCCACGACTCTCCATTGACGGCTCAAGCCAGCTTACTGCAGTATTCTGCACTGTTGCAGGTGGCATCTGTGCTCAGGGGCCCTGCACAGCCAAGGCAGTTCCATCTTGGCCATCAGTAGGCACTGCCCTCAGTGACAGCCGCATCAGCAGGAAAGTCTCGCCATGCAGGTAGCCCCACAGGAACCACCGCGCATGTGGATAAGAAACGCTAGCGCTGGCTTCGGCACACTCGTTGAAGAAGGCACCATATCGTTATTGGCAACATTGGCCAGTGTGAGTTTCTCTTGGTGCTTTACTGCTGGAATGATAGATTTGAAACGGTGTTTCTCAGCACCACTAACATCGCGGAAGAACTCGGCTCATCAATTGACAGATTGACAAGAGCTCTCTTTGACACCTTGCTGGCTTCAGCACCAGTGCATTTCATGCCTCGAGCACACATACCTGGTGATCACACCTTGCATTTTGTAAAGAGCACACCGTGCAGCATTCAAAAACCATCAGTGCTAGCTTGCAAGCTCATAGCAGCAGTTTTCATTGAGTTGGCACGGAGTACATAAAGATATACCAACTGTCACGAATCAATAAAGGGTACAGCACGGACACGGGCATGGGTTAAAGCACGCTGGACACGAGTTTGCAAGGGATCGGCCATGTACATACTCTAGCTGTGACACTATGTGTTGATGGTTGGTGTACTTGATTGAGGCAAGGGCAGTCGTTGTATGGCATTCACAGTGCTTCAAAGTGAGCATCTGTATGACACTGTTACTGTTGTCACCAATAGTATGAAGGTCAAGCATTGCTCAACCATCACTCCAATCCCCACTGCAGTGCTTAAAAATTACTAGAGGCATAACTTATCAAACATATGGTCCTGTCACACCTTTCACTGCCTGGCATGTGTATGGCAGTAGCGCTCAACTGCCGGTGTGATATCCTGGATGCCTGACAAATGCACACACAACACCATATGGCAACATGCTGATCATATAACACTAGAGAATGCGATGCACAGTACATTAGCACACTGGCCCCTTTGCATTCCTGACACTGGCATCCTCTTTCAGCATCATACACCGTCGTCTAAAGAGCAGAGTCACCTGGCTAGCCGATCAGCGCTGATCATACAACACACCACGTCTGCATACCGGATCCAAGTCAAGCTGGAACTTTGACTAAGCAACAGTAAGTCCACTACTGGTCATCAACAGATTTGATGTCATCTGTCATTGCATGCATGACCCTTATGGTGCCATGACAATCGAAGCCTCAAGGTGTGCACCCATGATAAGTCATGGTAGCGCAGCCGCCTGGGCCCACCCTACGATGTTCTGCCTGCTACTGGCCACTTCTCCAGCATGTTGAACTTCTTTTGGTTCCTGCACAGCAACACAGCATCCAGCACGATTGAGCTGGCTCATGTTATCACCAAGACAGTTTGCATGCATGCGGCAGCAGCTCAATGTACTCCTCACAAGCCTGTGTCAAAGCCTTCAAAGGCTAGTAGCAGGCTGCAAACACACCTGCATACACCATACTGGCGATGTGTATGACACGCGGTGTGAAAGTCATGCACTACTTGCCACATCCTCCTCAAGGTCTATCATGTCCCCAGGTGTAGTGCCCATCATTGGCTGATCTGCAGCAGTACAAGCAGTACTATCAAGTGACACAGTCTGTAGCTTCGTCTTTCCATGCGCCGCAACAAGAAGAAGAATACAGTAGCATGCACAACGGGAGTGGGCCTGGTTCACATGGCATCTGCAACGTGGCTTGTTCCAAGAGCAATGGTCTGCTTTACTGATATGCCTGAACCACCACAGCGTAGCCATTAACAGGCGGTTTCCATGGTATGAGCTTATTAAGCTTACTTACCAGGTATGAGCTTACTGACTCAGTCAGCTATGATGGCATATCCTTGCCATCACAACTTAGTGCGTGCTACCACAGGCGAT
This sequence comes from Scenedesmus sp. KT-U, assembly GCA_029853055.1. Lineage (NCBI taxonomy): Eukaryota > Viridiplantae > Chlorophyta > Chlorophyceae > Sphaeropleales > Scenedesmaceae > Scenedesmus > Scenedesmus sp. KT-U. The sequence goes on from JARWLF010000769.1 coordinate 9,247, forward strand.
CAATAGCTCCTGCCAAGCACACTGTGGCAACCCAGCAAACTGCAAGCGGCTTACTTGCAGACTATTGTTGCTGGAGACGCCACACTGCAGGACTGTTGAGCTCACCTGTTGCTGCGTACTCCAGGAGACTCCCTTCGTTGGCGAAAGCACCTGCTGGCAGCTCATCAAGACCTCCAGTGGTGTTACTGGCATATCCTTCTGTCACAATGGTGGCATCGTTGTCAATTCCACCTGCAGCACCACAGCAGCTTGAGATCATCTGACAAGCATAAGGTCTAGTGTGGATGATGAAACAAGGACACAAGATAAGAAATCAGATAGTGCATTGGCCTGTGACATGGAGTAGAGGCTGATACTATATGTGTCACTGCACATGCAGGATATGACATATCCTTGCCCCTGCTGACCATGACAATAGGTATCTTGTAAGCAAACAACAACAGGTATGAGTACGACAATCATACCAGCGGACTGTTGACAGCAATGTGGCCATATGTAAGAGGTCAAGGGTGTGGTCTGAGGCTCACGCTCAGGTTCAATAGACCCACTCACCCTGCACTGCAGCATATGGCTGTGCAAGCTCCTGTGGAGGCTTAGCAGGCCGAGGCTTCCACCCTTTTTTATATTTTTGATGGATGAAATGCGCCTTTTCCAGGTTATCTACATAGATGCTGCAGCAGATGGCACATGCAACATACAATTCAATATCAGGACATGGTCAAGCATGAGCCTTGAGGGATATGAATGTGGCTTTCCCCTCCTTGTGCATGCAACCTGATGCTTCTCTGCACAAGCATGCTGCAATCTGTCCTAGCTGGGCTTATCAGGTGTGCCAGTCTGATATGCAAGACCGGCGATCAACCAGGTCCTGGCTGCAAACTGGACAACTGCTGCAGCATGGGCCACAGTGCTGAGCAGTCTTTGCAACAAGTATTGGCAGGTGCACAAGACACAAAACTTACTTCAATGGTTTGTTGGGTCCATTTCCATGTCTCAGCTTGACTTCATACTCAACATGCTTTTTCTCAAGCGTTTTCTGATCCAAACTGGCAGCCAACGGATGCTCAGGATCAATCTGCCACACCCTGTGCCTGATGGCCCCGGGTAAACCAGTGGGCTTACGGACTTGCTGACAATCTGTCTTATTCTTTGAGTCGTCCTTAAGAAACTTGAAGCCGTTGCGAGCACCGTAGATCGTAATCCTGCTTGCTTTAAGTTCAAGCAGCAGAGGGTCTTCTTCGACATACTTCGCGGCCATGTTGTAGCCTATGAGAAGCGCTGCTGTGGCGAGCTGCAATATATTTGCAGACTATCAGTAGATGTCTGCAGCAATTTGCTTGCGAAGGGTTATATCCAAGTTTGCCTGTCAGCTGAAGGTTGACGGACATATTTGAAACGAGTGCTAACTGTACCGCTTGACAGTAAGCAGACAGCAAGAGCCTTCGGATGTTGTGTGCTGTTGTGCATGTGGTTGAATAATAGTACACGTGATCACGCTGCAGCAGCTGTTCTTGTCAGTCAGTGCTGAATTGACGTGGAGTCGATCGAGGTACGTACGATCGGATGTTCCTTCACTGCACGTGATGCCTACCCTCAGTCGACATGTGATGCAGTCGTCACATTACTACTTATCAATGTCAGAGCCTCGCTTGTGTTATGAAGCCTTGTGCAGCGGTGACGAGTGTCACGTTTGGGGTACCGTGGTAGCAGTACAGTTCACAAGGACACAGCAGCTTGCCTAGGCAGCACCTGCTCTGAGACAACAGTCAACCACAATGCACTTCAGGGACTCCGATGAAGAGTTACTTCTACTTACACCGGTTGCATGCTGTTGCATGCCGCTCAAGTAACAACAGCTCAAGAGCCAAAGCTGGGAGCAGTTTGAAGAGTTGATTTCAACAGCTCTAGTCAGGTTGCCTGATACAAAACGACTGTTGCTGCTTGTAATCACGCTCAATACTTGTGTCATGCACCACATGCTGTATCTATGACTTACAGGCACTAAACTCGTGTAGGTGAAAATGACGACAGGCGCCTGAGCAGATATGGAAGTTATGAGCACCTGAAGAACCAACACATACTAGCTAAAGTACAGGGCCCAACAACCGTCTTCAAGACTGGGCTAAGTCGTTGCGGCATTGGCAAGAGGCATATGCTGCACTACAGTCACAACTCAAAAATGGTCTTTCCTGCTACAAACTCTAGCACCTTGGGTAACGTCTGCTGCAAGGCTGCTGCTGCTGCATTCAGGTTCTCTAGAAATTCGTCCTGTGTTGGCCTATCACCATCCACAATGTCCGTGACAGCCTTCACACAAAACATGGGCTTGCGGAACAGCTGAGCTACCCAGGCTATGGCTGCTGCTTCCATCTCCTTCACAGACGCCCTATGCTTGTTCATGATTTCCATGTCCTCCTGCACCACAAGGTCAGCAGGTCAGCAGAGTATGCTTGCAATAGTAGCACACCCTTGACCATGGCTTGAGAAACAAACGTACTGATCCAGAAGAGGCCTACACAGCCAGCTTGCGTTGGAGTAGTGACACCACGATCAAATGCAGCACACATACTCTATGGTTGCAGTTGAGGCAGCCCTGCTTATGTGACTCGAATCATGGTAGCCATGACCATTCAGGATGATAATGCACCCCATGGTCATTACCTGTGTATAGTCTAATGAATTGCCTGATGTGACTATTCCTGCTTTGAGGTTGAGCTGCTGGCGTAGGTTTGGTGTGGGTGTGCTGTCTACATATCCCAGCCCCTGCTTGTCAAATCCTGCAGGCAGTGTTATGGAATGAAACATCTTTGAGTGCTGTGACCTGCACAAGCCCTGCAGGGAGCCTGGTGCAAAAGCAAGGTCCCCCATGCACAAGCCCTGCCTGGCTCCAGCCTGCAGGTTTTCACTGCTTGGTAACGTGCGGGGCTTGCAGAAAGATGTTGCTCCATGTCCAGCACACAGCGATGCAGGCAGCCCCAGCGGGCTCATGCTGTGAGAGCCAAACCATTCATACCTGGTAGAGGGATGCGTCTATCATGGTGCATCTTGCCAGTGCTGACAAACACGTCTCCGATCCCAGCACCCTGCAGGCAACATTGATGTGTTGCTTCACTCTGGGCATACTCAGTTACATAATACAACAGCATTGCTGCAAGAAACTCCCAGGGTATGCTGGCGCTGCATGCAGGATATGCTTTTTGGGCATCACTGGGTTGTCCATGCAGTTTGTGCAGCTCAATTCTAGTGCTGAGGGGAAATCTCACGTGTAGTCAACATCCTGCAGTCATGGCATTGCACAGCAACAGTCTGAGCTTCGCTTACCCTAGCTTTGAAGCCACCTGCAGTTCCTGCACTGATGATGAGATCTGGATTGAAGGCCTGACAAGCTAGGTAGGTTGCCAGGCTAGCTGGAACAGTCCCGATGAGGTCAACCCCATGCTCTGCATCATGGCCTGACCAAACTACATGCACATCCAGGCCATGATGTTTGCCAGAGTAGGTGATACAGGGGGCGGGAGCAGGTATCCTTCACAGCATGGGAAAGCAAGCATCAATGACACTGCAACTCCAGTCAAGCACAAAGCTACCATGAATGTAAGTAGTTCATGAGCAACTGCAGGTCCAGTAGAGACTGCCGCCAATTGAAGCTTGATGCTGGTGGTGCTCATGCTGCTGGGGTTGGCTGCTTGTGGAGACGACTGACGTCGTGCAATTGTTATGTATGTGACCCAGCAATGGAAGAAAGCCAGGGTGGATGCGGCAGATATGCCAGTTGGTATCAGATGCAATCAGACCCAAACCACAGTGTGTGATGAGTACCTGGGTGGGTCATTCTTCTGCAGGTTGAGCGCCGA
>JARWLF010000770.1:0-13088 GCA_029853055.1 Scenedesmus sp. KT-U
TGGCTACACTGGGCGATGATGCGACTGGTGCATGACAACAGAAAAGCCACCCACCATTTGTTGCGCCGGTGTTTGAGCCTGTGGTTGCGGTGCTGAAGCCATTTTGAGTACTTGGTACTTCGTTGGTCCAAGCAAACGTGGTCGAGAACCAGGAGCTGTCGATCGATCGCTGTGACATTGCTTGCTTACACCACACACATGTCTCCTGGACATAATGAGGTGTGCCCCTGACAGCTGTCACATGACGTAACAATACCAGTGGTGAGTACCCATTGCCGGTCAGCAGGTGCACTTGTGTTCTGCAACACAGCATGCATGACCTGACGACAAGAACAGCCTACATACCTATATTGACTTATCATGCAGCGAGAGATGGTGCAACATCTGGGCAACGGGCATCGGGAGTGGAGGTTCACTTGACATCAGCAGTGACCTAAACAGGCCATGCTGTGTTTAGCTGGTTGGCCGTCCACAACGAATTGCTATGCATAACAGGGGCTTTCAACCTCCAAAGCCGCTCACAAGAGTGGTTGGGCCGCCCGGGGGTGGGGGGGACCAAGCAAGAGTGCCCACAAGACGTGCTGATGACTGGAAGTTCATCACACAGGAAAAACCTGTCAGATGAGGTGACACGTTATACATGAAGACAGGCAATATACAAGCAACATCAGCCAGCCGCCCAGCTGATCTGGATCAGCTCATCAGGCGCGCCGGGCAGTAGGTGGATGCTCAAGTCTGCAGCAATCTACTACGCTACATGTTGCCTGCAGGGCGACAGAACCCACTGCAGGTCTCCTCTCCTCGTGCAGGTCGGCTGCTTTTGGTACAAGGATACACGTTCATTTGAGTAGCAGCGGCTGCAACCTTTAGCAGGTGCGCTGTGGGAGAAGGCAGTATCCGACCTGCTCACGCTCTTCTGCTACCACCACGTATACTGCAGTCTGCCAAAGCCAGGCAATTCAAGTAGCACCCCAACTGCATTGCAGTGTCTTGCAACACAACGAATACATATAGGCCATGCAGTATCTATCCTAGGTTACATGAAGTAACTCGCTCAGAGAGAGAAAGAGCCAATGTCAGAATCATACAGACTTGAGTTCAGAATTCACAGCAATGGGGCCAAGATCACTAGCTTGCCACGAGTAGGGTGCATCAGACTTTGACTCTGTATGAATGTCCAACGAGTTGTGTGCATCACACTAGAAACCATCTCAGCCTGACGCGGTGTTGAGCATGCACTAGCATGCACCAGTGGTGTCCATGCCTGTTGCTTCCAGGGATCGTAAGGTATTTCACTATCCTGTATATTGAACTGTATAGAAAGCTTACTTACGACCCGATTGCTTCGTCCGTCTCAATGTCTGTCTCTGAGTGAAGTCCAACAGCATAGATGTGACACGTCACACACACTTCTGCAAGCCCTTGTACCCTGGCGTCGACAGCACGATCTGAGAGGGCTTGAAACACCCGCACTCTGCTTTGTGTAATGCGGTACCATCACCTGAGCTTTGACAACAGCAAGAGGTTGACTGAAGTTTGGTGAGCGCAAGCGTTCCAAGGCTACCGGTTGTCGCAGCTTGTGTCGGAGATCTGCCATCTACCAGCCATTGGTTGTTGTTGTTATCGAGTGCAATAAACCGCAAAGAGCTCGGCAGATAGCGCAGCGTTTCCAGCTTGAGACAGGCAGTAGACCGAACATGGTTCTTGCCACTGAGGCCGCTTCTAGGTTGCACATTGGTACAGAACAGGTAGGTATTATGCACTATATGATCTTGCATCAATTGATTATTGGTGAAGTGCTGCGATCCCACAACTGCCTTGCAGAGAAAGGGACACGTCAAGATTGTGAAGCCCGGGGAAGCGGTTGCACTTGCAAGACGGGTAAGGGCACCAATTTACGTGTGAGAAAGGACTGAATCACAAAGAGAGTGGCCTCTGAGCACATAATTGAGCAAATCAAACGCATGGCACCAGTATGTCGTGACATCTCCGGAACCGCGTTTACCTCGTGCTTACCCCCCTTGAGTCTAGCAGCGGCAACAACAAGACATTCTGTTTGCAGCCAGCGCCCTGGGTGGCTTCATCTGTACCTCGGACTATGCGCAACAGGTGATCATCTGTTACTGTAGCAGCTGCTGGTGGTAAACAAACCAGCAGACCAGCACACTGCTGGCCAGATCATCGACATGCTTCAGCAGACTGGCGCAGTTGTACTTATGAGGTCATGAAGTCGGACTGATCTCAGGGGCAGTCCTTGCATTATTGAGTCAGCAGCAATGCACGCTAGTGTGCCCTGCACAGCTGCTGGGCGTTTGTACCATGTGGATGTAACCCCTCTATTTGACTGAGTGATGTTATATACTCCGCAGGCCCTCTCGGAAGCTGAAACCTGGCAAGCGCAGCCCATCTTCCCCTACATATGCACCACAGCAGTTGGTTGTGAATGTGGTGACTGGCAGGCCTGCTCTTGGACCCTGGTAAGCGGCCTTGCAGATTGTCTGGGCAGCTTGCCTATCCAGTATTGGAGTCAACGTGTGATACCGAAAGTCATCACTATGTGCATCCGCTGTGTCTGTCTGGTTCAACAGCCTGTTAGCGAGCATGCTGCCTGATTGTATCAACAGACCGATATGCAATAATACCAGCCACTGCTGTAGTTTCTGCCGAACTCCCTGCACATGCTGGATGGTTGTCAAGACAGCTGTCCTGAAGGTCTGCTGCCTTAATATTGCTGGCTCATGTTGTAACATACAGGTCTGGTCCCTTCAATGGCCACCCCGAGCACAGTCTGATGTCTGATGTGATGCTGCCAGACACACTCTTCATGGACAGCGAAGGAGCAGCACACCTGGGCCTTGATACAGCAGAGCATCACAAGTTGCTGCGGGCACTCCAGGTATGCCAGTGTCCTGTGTTGCCTTTTACTATCAATGCCCAGTTATTGTCTTGCACTGCACACAATGTGTTGCCAGAGACGTTCGGCATCTGATGCTCAACAGACTTGCTGGTGCTGTCAGTGACCCAAGTGTTGGGCGCATGCACTGTCATCTGCAGGAGGCACAAGAGAGCAATGGCATGCTGAGCAACCCACCCAGCGTGGATGCTCCATTGAGGGTTTCAGAGTCCATGAGCCCTAAGCGTGTGCAGGTAATATATCCACGTCACTGGTACAGGTCAGATGTATTGATCATGGCGCTGCAATCAGGATCCTTCGCTGTCCACAGTCTGTCATGCAACTCCAACACAACAGTGTTTGTACACAGATTCAGCTGGGGGACATCTCACTATACTGTGCTCTTGCAGGCCAAGCGCAAGAGGCAGATGGAGCTGGGGTCCATGGCTGCTCTTCGGAAGGTCCCTTCCATGCGCACAACAAGGGTGATGCAGAGGCGTGACCACAAGATCAACCAGCCCAGGCGCTTCTACTCATCAAACCTCATTGTCAGGAGTGCACAGCGCAGCAGCGCATAGAGTGTGATGTGGGACATAAGCTGTGACGGTTGGCCATACAACAAACAGGACACCAGGAGCTGAGACGACAGCACATCATGTTTGGATGATCCTCAGATGGCAAAGTAGATGTGGTAGCCTACAACGGTTGTAGCCAAGTCACAGTCTATCATGACTTAATATCGTCTGTTCAGTACACCGGCGCCATGTGCAAATGTATAAGAAACATGTACATTGCAACTGTAAGCAGGAGCTGCATTCATCGCAGCACTTTGTGGTTGACAAGATCAGATTCACAGCACAGTATATTGGTTATCTCACAGTCTGCAGCAGTCAGCATACTGGGATGGTGACATCTCAGAGCATTGCAGTTGGTCTAGAACAAGTTGTGACCTCCCCGTCATTGCAACACTGCTGCCTCGTCTGTATACTTGCTATAGCCTGCAGTGATGCATTGTTGGAACACATGTACATGTACGTGTGTAGACTGTAGTACTAGAGTATAGTACACTGTGAAGCAGTATCGTGGGCTGCCAGTGGCCATGACAGAGAAACCCAAAAGAGTATGCAGAAACAGTGGCAGCCTCAGGCCATGATGGCGCAGTTACCAGGGGTGTCATAGGGTGCTTCGAACAGGCTCCTATGTCGAGTTACCAGTTGTGACATTGTCAGAATTTCAGTGAAAAACATTACATCACGCGTAGCTGCTCGGTCACGATGACGTGGTGGCTGTTGCAATGGTGGCAGACTCTGAAGCATATGTAGAGAGTCAAAAACCGAACAACTAGTAGTAGTAGTTACCCTTCTTGTTGTTGAGCAGACAGTAGTTGTCTGGAGCAAGCCACTAGCATCATGCTTGCTACTGTACAATGTCCAAGCTTTTCCGCCTGTCCTTTGCATACTTGTCCTTGTGCTCGTTCCATAACTGCTTCAAAGCTGCCAGATACTGTTCATGGTAGGCATCTACAAAGTGATCAAGCCCCACTTCTTGTTGCTGCTCTTTCTTGAGCACACTGCTGGGATCAAACTCCACTGCTGACCCCACCACAACGTTGAGGGGCCTGGCATAAGGCATCAAGCCACTCTTGCCTGCAACATAGCACAGAACAGAAACTGGGAGACTTGGTCGCACACTGCTGATGGCATTGCAAAGCCACCTCTCTCTTGAAGCAAAGAACGTGAAATGCAGGGTTCACAGAACCTGTTTGTCACGTCAACAGCTAGATGGGTGGCTGACAGCAGAGCATTAAGCAGATTTGCATGCATTGCACAAGCTGCTGCAATAGAGCAGCAGTCAGCAAGCCAGCTTGCAGATGCAACACTGCTAAGCACACACTCACCAAACAGAAGGCTCCTGCCCACAGCATTGGGTAGTGTGAAGCCAAAACACGTCTTCAAGATTCGCTGCAATCTTTCCCTCATGGATCCTGGTGCTGTTTCTTGCAAATCGTACAGATCATTTTCTCCAAACCCAATTACAGGCACCAGCCTGGCACCAGTCTGCAAAGCCACCTTCACAAAGCCCTTGCGCTTGGCCAGGATCTGCAGAGCAGTCATCAAATATGCTTGTCTGTGGGAGTGCTTGCATTGCAACTCATTATAGGCCATGTGCTTACTCTGTTGGGGTTCAGCTCCCTGTTGACTGATACAAGCCTCTGTGCGTGTCCTGGATTTGTGGAGGGGTTACAGAACACTGCGGCACACGATTGCAGTGCTGACTTCCCTACTTGCTTGCTACAACTGCTGATGCATGTGATCTCTCTCTCCTTGCCAGCGACTGCCACTTACCACATCATAGGTTCCTGACTTGGCCAACAAGCTCTCCTGTGCACCTCCCACTGCTAGCAGTATTGCCTGGCCACTGCCTTTGCCCAGAACCATCAAGCAGGACTGCTTGGAGGCATCCACCACACCATGCAGCAGCAGGAACTCACGCATGAAGGGGATACGGAAGTTTATCTCAAGTGTCATGGGGTGTATGTCAATGCCTGCAGATGGTAGCAGGCAGTGGCAGGAACGATATGTTACTGATTCTCTGCCACTCCAGGGCACAAGCCAGGTGGGTGCATACAAGGTATAGATACCTGCTTTCAGATACCTGCTTGTTGCATGTCACACTGCAGATCAGAGATCTATGTCTGCTTGGTGCTGAGCATCAGGCTGCTAGCTGAGTGTCCAACATACTACCATGTAAAAAAACCCACTCCCACATGCCTGGAAACTTCTTGGAAAAGCTACATGCGTCAGTGTCGAAGCATGGCCAGCAGAACATGGTCACCACGCCATGTGGGGCAACCACAAATATGTACCGGTGCTCAGGATCTAAATCAGCTGTTTTGATGAGTTGTACCGGGAAGTAGTCTGCGCAATGGTTCCACCATCGCCACCTGAAATGAACAGCAACATGCACAGCGTGGTCAATGCTCTTGCCCAGGCAGAGAACTCTTGTGCTTTGCTCGAATAAAACTTGTCGTTCGTCCACATGGTTCAAAGTGACAAAATACAGATGAATCATACGACCAGTAGCCATCTGCCACCAACAGGGTGAAGAGCGGCACCAGGTACACAAGTCGAAGAGTCAATCTGTAACAACAGTCATTTTGTCAGTCACAGTGAGTAGCTCTAGGCAGCAGCAGGGCGCTGTGTCAGAGCTTTGAACGGTTGCGATGGTGCATTCGGTTCTATCCTTACAGTCATCTGCAACAGAGCCCTCATGCGAGTGAACCACAGCTAGCCTCTGGTTTGGACATGCTTACCACCTCAAGTGCTTGGGCCAACTTGCTGTCTTGCATGCCCATCTTCCAGGACCAAAGTTGATATAAACAAGCCAAACCAGCCACACTAAAGCTGTGTACTTGTTGCACAGGCACGCAAGGTTCAGAAGAACGAAGAAGGGGATGAAGTCTGCAGTACAGAAAGGCTATGTGAAAAGCTGGTCAGACCGCTCTCGCGAGTTGAGGTCCAGGCCAGAGACTTACATACGTAAGTCGCAACAGATGCCGCCTGTAAAGCTGTGGGGCCCGTCTCTTCCTGGACAGTTTCGTTGACTCGTACAGCTTTGGCCATGCTGACAGCAAACTGCCTAACCGTCAGTCTTCACAGGGGTGCACCATCGCTGCAAATGAGTTCACAGAGCCGTGTCATTGCAGATGCGCCAGTTCAAAGGCCCTGAACGCCTCTAAACATGACCAGTGGGGTATAACACACACTCAGGTTGCGGCATTTGCGTAGCACCGTGCGCATGTGTTTCATGGTACGCGCGTGCTCCTGCGATGTTCATAAGCAATGGTATATGTGTTTTCTTTTCCGACATCAAATGTTCTCAGCGAACATGCACATCAATCAACAATCTGTGTGAGGGATCAGCGGCCGCTCCTCACCTCCAGGAATATCTGGTTCGATCCTAAAGACAAATCGAAACTCTAGCCCCGCTCAGTCGCCTGTCTGCGAGGGGCTCTCAGTACACTTGCGTAGTCCGTCTTCGCTACTGGACTCAGGATGGCAGAACATCTGGCATCCATATTTGGTACTGAGAAAGATCGTGTCAACTGTCCTTTTTACTTCAAGATAGGGTGAGCATCTGGGCGAGAGTTTATGTTTACCGCGCTGTCTTTGTCAGGTTCTGCTTTCTTGCCGTATGCAGCTGCCCATCTTGCTCTATGCCTCCTCAGATATCTTGGTGATATTCGTATTGCATGAACCATGTTGCAGAGCATGCCGCCATGGAGATAGGTGCTCACGGCTTCACAACAAGCCTACCATCAGTCAGACAATCTTGATACCCAACATGTATCAGAATCCCGTGCTCAATGCTCCTCTGGGGCCAGATGGTTTACCAGTGCAAGTTGCGCCTGAGGAAGTCATGGAGCACTATGAGGTGGGTGTGTCACTGTACAGCTGCAGTTTGATATTCCTGTCCCTCTGTTTTGATCTGCTCTGACTGCTCTTGCCTTGATTTGAGCTGTCTACAGCCCGATGCACAGCATGTACTGGTCAAACGCCTGACTGTTCTTGCCTATCAGTACTGACCCAATATGGGTTAAACAGCGGTCCCATCTAGTGCTTCAGCTGTAGTCATGAAAGGCATTGGTGTGACTTGGTCTGTTTGTGCAGGATTTTTATGAAGATGTATTTGAAGAGCTTGCAAAGTATGGGGAGATCGAGAACCTCAACGTATGTGACAATCTAGCAGATCACATGGTGGGCAATGTGTATGTGAAATTCAGAGATGAGGAGTCAGCTGCCAAGGCCCTGCAGGCACTGCAAAACCGCTACTATGCCGGGAGACCAGTCAACGCTGAGTTCTCGCCTGTGACAGACTTTAGAGAAGCTACGTGCAGGCAGTACGAGGAGAACACATGCAACAGAGGTGGATACTGCAACTTCATGCACATCAAACCTATTGGCAAGTAAGTATGGCAGTCACATCTATCTGTGATACTGACACTCCCAGCAACAGCTACGATATACAACTGATACGATGTCAGATACGATACATAGCATGTTCAGCAACAGTGATATCTCGACAACTCGTATGCAGTCCTTTAAACCTCTTCTGAGGTTCTGCCTTGTATTTTGCAGCAAACGAGTTGCATATAATCTGGCATTATTCTGATAGGTTGGTCACTAACACGATGACATTGATCGTGCAGGGACCTACGCAAGGTCCTGTTTGGGCGTTACAAGAACCGGGAGCGCAGTCGCAGTCGTGATCGCCGGCGCAGCCCAGACAGAAGGGGCGGAGGCCGTGACTTTGGAGGCAGAGACAGAGGGCGTGACTTCGATCGCAGAGACAGGCGTGGCCGCAGTCCAGACAGGCGTGGTGGTGGCGGCGGTGGCAGAGACAACTCAGCAGAAAGGCGGGCTCGCATTGCTAGCTGGAACAGAGACAGAGCAGGGGGAGGTGGTGCACCTGGGGGACCACCACCTGGCCCAATGCCAGGGTACCCAATGCCTGGTGGTTTCCCAGCTCCACCACCTGATGCTGGCTACCAGATGTATGCACCACCACCAGCTTACCCATACCCACCTCAATAGCATTAGCTGTCTGGCAGTGCTGATGTTGTTGTTGCCTGGTAAGCGTGGTGCTGGCACCCCGCCTGCTGCAGGCAGTGCATATGGTGTGACTCCTCATTCCTAATGCAGCACATGATGTGTTCACTGCATATGCTGTGGTTGAGTAGCGCGAATGATAGATGTGGTCAGAAAGTAGAGGGGAAGTTGTGTCCATGGTTTCCATGTGCAGGACGCAGGTTGTGTTGTACATGTGCAGGGACAGGATTGCAGGTCTGCTTGTTAGATGCAGGAAAGTGTGCATGCAGATTCAAACATACACAGGTTTGGTTGGTTGGACAAGCAGCACAGTGTCCGGCAGAACACGTGCCATATGCAGGTTGTATGCCTCTGCTGCGTATGCAGGGTTGCACAGAGTTGGCTTCCATTCGCAGGGTAGCACAGGTTACCAGGTGCTGGAGCGGTGCGAGTATTGCCATGGTGGAGTAGTTGGAGTAGTGTGCTGTTGTTCACTCGATGCAGCTGGGTGTGTCTCGCCTTGATTGCATATTCTGTGCAGGGTGGCGCAGGTGTAAACAATGGTGTAGGCTGAATTCGCCACCAACAATCAGTCACCAGGCAGCCTTTTTGAAGCTTAGCATGTCGAGAGGCTCAGTAGGTGTCATGTGCAGCCTGGATTTGCCCTGGAGCTGTTTGCTTCCATCCTGCTGTCAAGCTCTGTATGTGGCAGCCGTACATGGTTTGATGCGCAGCTGCCTTGAGCAGCATCATTTGCTTTGGCAGTCCCTTGTCAGGCGATCAGCTGGCTTGCACTGTGCTTTGGTAGCGTGACATTATGTGCACACAGTGCACAATTGTAGTGCACAAACTGGTGGTTACGTGACAGATGTATGCTTGCAGAAGTGCATGTCAGTGGGAAAGAAGTTCAGCAGTGGTGTATGTATGGTTGCTCACCAGTGTGTTTGAGGCTGTTGCAACCAATGTGCCACATTACAGTGTAACAGATATGAGCTGCGTACCCTGTGCCTATAAGCTAGATTCAGACGTATTTGCCAAATAGTATATATAGTATGCCCAAGCCAGGCCCAGGAACATGTGCCACCAAGCTAGTAGTAGTATGTACCCTCTCTGGCCACGAGGTCCTTGGGATTTAAACCTTTTTTAGGCTGGTAAACTGTTGCAATCAAATGATCTGGTATGAGCTCACTGACCCAACTCCGGACTTGGAAGGTCCACCACTGCTGTAAGCAATTGGAAAATCGCCCCCCCATTGTGTGGATTTGCTTCAGGTTGTCATTGGATGTCCATTGTCAAGACCAACGAGCACCACCCGGCACGCATCTCCCAGCAGCTCGGTTAAAAAGTTCATATGAATAACTTCGCCCGTAAGGCAAGCCAAGAACAGGCTCCTTGGGCATGAATACTGCACTTTCTGATAGTGGACACTGAAGCCGCACACTGCTTTAGATGGCGGTGACTTAGCCAAAGTGGTTTGCTCACACATACATGGCAACCAGACTCTGTCAGTAACCATGTCACCCTATTGACAATCGTAAAAGGTACTGCACAACACGTGGTCATGCGGTAAGCAACACACTGCCCCCCTGTTTTCTGTAGAAGAAGAAGAAGAGCAACCCGCTCCGGCCTCCCAGCCCATGGGCGAATGTTCCGGGGGGGGGGGGGGGTGGCGGCAGGCAAAAGGCAGACGAGCCTACTTTCTTTCTCATACCACTCTCTCAGAGAGAGCCAAGCCCCCATGTTTCTCAGAAAGTGAAGTTCACACTAAGCCCCACTGCTGGCAGCAGCTGCTGATACATGATTTGTAAACATACTGCGTATCAGGCTTGTTGAGATACTGCTAGCAATTGATAAAGGCCCAGCCATTGAAGCTCAGGCAGCTACTGGGATACGTCTTGCATTCAACAGATACAAGTAGAGCCATGCACTGTCTATCGTGCTGATCACCACAATCATAACAAGACTGGCCCCCAGTACGAGAGCTAATCGCCTGAAAGCCTCAGGCAGGCTAGGGGATGCAAACTCCGGCAGCAGTCGCCAGCAGGCACGGAGGAAACCCAACAAGGCATGTGTGTGGTGTTGAAGAGGCGGCGGAAGCCAGGCTAACAAAGGATGCACCCTGGAAAGCAATTGCAAGTAAAGTTGTGTCAGCATAACTGCTGATTTGACAAGAGACTCAACTGTATAAGATATCTGCCAAGAATGATTACACGTGCTTCTGTGACATCTGGCACTGCTCGTGATGGAGCAATGTATCTCACGCTGCTTGGCATATCTGTGACAGCAGATCTAGCAACTACTAGTTACTCAGGTGGTACCCAGAAACTACTAGTTACCAGCTACACTGAGTGTAGCATACTATTCTCACCTGGGCGGTGCTTGCTGCTCAAGGTTTGGCATCACTACAGCAGTATACTGCCTCCCCAGGATGTACTCATTGTTGGTGAAGTCTGCTTGTAAGCCTGCTTGCTGCTGCTGTGTACTGCCTCCTGTTGGTTGTAACTCTGGTCGGTCTTGTGCACTGCTCCGGCACAGTAGGTCTGTGTAACTGCCCTTATGTCTCTTTTGTCGTTGCGCTTGAAATAATGGCCGTCCTGCTTCGCGTATACTGCCATGTTCCCAGAAACGAGTCTGCCAGCTGCTGCTGCTGCAATGCAGGATGGCTTGCCAGCGTGCACTATCTGCTTTCGATGCCCTGACACCAGCAACATGACTCCAAGTATGGCATCGTTTCTGCACTAGGGGCTTCGCTGCGCTGTGAGATGAGAGAGGGTGTGCCACGAGGCAGGTACCAGCTTGCTGTGGCACCCATGTGCAGTGAGTGTTCATGGCGCCGTCGCTTCACTGCAGTCCGTGTTTTTCCAAGTACAATGCAACTTGGTACAGTACCGTAGTTAGCTATACTAGATGCAACTGCGCTGTAGCACGTGAATTGCGAAGACACGTTCTTGGCCGGTTACTCTCTGTTCCGTAGCTCAGGGCGTACGGTTGATTTGGCTCATGTTACTGTCGGGTCTTAGTGAAGTTAACGTCATTCCTTTTGCCTCCCAAAGCTCTGTAAAGGTTACCGTTTGCCCTGCCTAGATGTTACCCCTGACGGCCAGGCTACCTGACAAGCAACCTGGCATTCCACCCCTGAGCATTCACATAATACCGATACGGTAACATTCCAGGCTAGTGCAGCCGCTTGTAAGTTACCATGATCTGAGATATCTAGCAGCTGCCACCGGTTGTTGCTGTGCATAACTCTTGCATCTGCTGATCAGGATGAGTTGCACCAGTCAATGCCCTGTAAGTCAGTTTCCACCACTGAATGTAGCGTCTTGAAGAGCACAGCTCATGCATAGCCGCGAGAGCTGGTTCACGTCATTTGCACCTTGACATGCGTACACATAGACAAAGTCGTTACAAGTTGACCCTCCTTTCAAAACTACTGCCGTTATCCCCTCGTTGTGCTGCCCTACTGAGCAGGTGCTGGCTTTGCACTGATGCGGTTTGTGATGTCTGTTGGCTGCTGTGCTTCATGTGGGTGTGCAGTTCCCTTGTATACTTTCAAGTGCAGCCTGATGTCACGGCCTAGTCTGCCCTTAGGCAACATTCCCTTGACAGCATGCTCAATGATCCGCTCGGGGATACGCTGCAGGCAGACAACAAAGAAACAACAGCTCAGTCAAGTTACAAGGCTTCTCTGTGTGCATGATGTTGTGATTGGTGAAAGACCCCCCACACACTCACTGCATATGTACTGGGACATACACTGCCCTGCTGATGCTACTGCTAGGGCTGACCTGCTGTTCCAACATCACACAACAGTGGTGCATGCAAAACACTTGCATGTACACAGGGGAATGCTGACTTGGCTGACGACTTAGCATACACACCCTGGCACCATGCATACATCTAATAGAAGCATCTCAGAAAGAGAACATATACTTGTCAAGCATCATACTGAACATGACTTACCCTCTGCAGCTCGTTGAATGTCTCAATCTTCCAGCTGCCTGGCCTGCCATTTACATGCCTGAAGTAGGTCTTGTCTGTTGCCTTGTTGCCTGTGACCTGAACCTTGTCGGCATTGATGACCACTACATAGCTGCCCATGTCCATGGATGGAGAGTATGTGGGTAGGTGCTTGCCCCTGGGAGTGCAAGAAAGCAACCAAGTACATCAAAAACAGTAGCAGACAGTCTTCTTGGCATCAGGTACAAATGCTGACAAGTGCTGAATCAATATCGAAGATAGGTACAGCTACAGTCCCTGCCAGGGACCTGCTCCCATGCACATCCGATGTAAACAGGTACAGAGGACAGGAAAGGCTGTGGTGAGGTCAGCTCCCACATGTCATGACATCTGTCCTGCAGCTTGCTGATGATCATACACAATCTACCTGATGTAGGTTGCTGCCAATGTGGCCAGGCGGCCAAGCGTCTGTCCCTCAGCATCAATGATGTACCAGCGCTTGTTCACGTTGGCCGCATCTGCTCTGGTGGGATAGTATGATGTGTTCAAAAGGTCACCCTTGTAGGCTGTGGCTGCCTCTGCTGCTGCGGCCGCTGCATTCACAGAAACAAAGACAAAAGAGATAAGCTGTCTGTTCCAGGGACGTA
>JARWLF010000771.1:0-13071 GCA_029853055.1 Scenedesmus sp. KT-U
CACTGTGTGTCAGACGACCAGTGGTGAGGTTCGTGCCCGCCTGGGTGAGGTGGCCCACCAGCGCAGCGAGTTTGTTATCGTGACAAACTCCAGCCCTCGCTTGGAGGATCCGGGAGACATTGTGCAGGTATGAGACACTGTGAGTTCAGCGCATGTGTCCATGGTGATCAGCCAGTGTTCCTTGGACCAGGTGTGCAGTAGCAGCGGGAGGTCTTTTGCTTTGCGGCTGGGTAGGTGACCAGCTAGGTGACCAGCTGCTGCACTTGTGAGTATTTGCTGGAAGACAGCTGATGACCATGACACTGACAGCACGCTTGCTTTACCTTACAGGTTGATACAGCACATTGCCATTGTGTGTCTGCAGGACATCATAGCTGGCTGGCCAAACGAGATGTTTGAGCCATATGCCTCATACGTCTACAATGTCTTCCAGGATCAGATGCGCTGTCCACTCTGGTTTGAGCCATTCTTGCACAGTGCTCAGCGCAGGTGGCAAAGGTACGAGACTAATCAGCATGTTTGTGCATCGCCTGTCTCGCCGCAGCTACAAGGCCCCAGCAGTGTGGCAGTACTCATCATGCTGCATTACCCCAGGGTCCCACAGCAGCTGCTGTTGCCTTCGGAACTGAGTCAACCTCATCTTGCTGCATGCAGGCACATCATGGAGGACCGGTTCCAGGCGATCCGTGCAGCCATAGGTACAGCAGCACCCGGTGATGTGGTGCTGATAGCTGGTCGTGGACATAGAGACTACATAGAACACTGGGATGGCGAAGATGGTTTGATGAAAGGCTGGTTTGATGACCGGGTTGAGGCACGGAATGCACTCAGTAAGCTGCAGTACTTGTATGCACTGGTCAACTTGGATAGGAGCTCACTGCCTTGGGGGCATAATGCAGATGAGAAGTCTGTGGTGATTGAGTTGTGACAAGACAATGTGTCATGCACCGGGTTGCACCTATGTCATATGCCACTGCAGTGGTCCACTGTGTGAGCTGCGTGCTGGCCATGGTGGACAGCTTGTTGACCTCTGGCAGCAGCAGATTGCCTGGGCCAGCATGGCGTTTTGCAGCTGTTGATGCCTGCATTGCTCAGCAGCGTATCATCTCATGTTGTGCATGCCAAGCAGTAGTGGTCAGTGTCTGACGTCAGCCTGTCTTTGGCACGGAAGCGGGTGGTCAGTGTGTTTTCAAAGTTCTTTTGATGCTTTGGCATCACTCATGGCACGCAGTACCGTACAATTGTTTCTGCTGACTGAGGCACAGACTCGCTGCTATATCGTGACTCGGCTTGCAAGCTGATCAGTTGCCAGCACCAAGGTTCGGAACCATAAAGTTCACATACATTTATATACCATGACATACCATGACATGCTGTACTGGCAAGGTGGTGGTTCAGGAGTTGCAATTGGTACAGACTGTGATGAATTCCCACTGTGACAATGGACAGAGGAATCAGAACTTCATCAAAGACGTATGGCAGTTGCGGCTCTCAAGCTTTGAGGCTGTGGCTGCACAAGCTGGATCGATTACAAACGGTCAAAAAGCTGAAACTCTGTCTGCATGCAGTCGATGGAGTATGAGCGGCATGTGATCTTAACATGCAACCATCCTCTGCAGACCACCGCCTTCCACTGGAGGCCACTGGAGGTGGGTGGCATGATAGAAAGAAAGAAAAAAAAATCAGCCACTGGTTCATGATGAACACAAACTTGTGCCTGGTACTCAGGCACACACAAGACTTTGGCCAAGTTGGGCCAACATGGCATGAGATGCTACCATGCAAGAGTCTCACTCAGACACTGAGTTAGGGTCTCACATACATCCTTGTACTGATATAGAGAGTAGCTATATTCCACACTCATGAGCTTGTCCTGCTGTTTGTGTGCGACCCACAGAGCTGTTCTGGAGCCTGACCAGGTCTGAAACACAGTACCCCTGTGACAGTGAGATGCGTGTGCATAGGGACCAGCTGAAGAACCGTCGGAACCAACTGCAGGCTCATCCCATAGCAAAAGACTCTTTGCCTGTGGCCATTCTGAGCTGGCATGAGCGTAGAGTCATGCCATGCAGAATGCCCGACGGACTGCAAGTATGACATTCCATGCACATTGAGGCCAACACGCTGACTGTGTTGTAACCTTGGGTAACGTAACATGTTCAAGCGGACCTGTGCTGTGAGCGGTCCACCATCATGTCAACCACCGCATGCATATGCACGCTGCGTAACAGCCAAACTGCTGCATAAACGTGAACAGTGATTTTGTGAGATTCCACCTACTGCAGCTGCCACACCTCAGCCGAACAAACTTGGCGCCTGCTGCTTTCTGCTTCGGTTGCTGCACTTGAGGTTGCCATTATTAGAATTGGCGCTTCATGACGGACCTGCGTATTGCTGGTGCAGCTGCTGCAGGTGCCATGCTTGCATCCTGTACTGCTGCACCGTTACATCGTCTTCACTTTGCTTTGCATTCTGTTCAGGAAGTTTTCAAGGCTCTACAGGCATTACAAAAACATAATGTGGTCCTATAAGATATGTATTGATGACTCCTTGCAGGCACAGTCAGGTATTGAGAGCATAGCATCTACTGCAGTTCCTGCCCTTGCACAGCTACACTACAACAGTTGCATATGAACATCATGATGTCTCAGATTGTGAAATCTGCATTTCTCTTGGAATTCGTCCACTGATGCAGCAGTGCCGCTTTGAGCAGTGGCACATGCTGTAGCACTGGACCATGTGTTCACAGCAGCTGATCAGCAGTACATGAAGCCGCACAGAACCGCATGCAGCTCACCTTACGAGTATATGAGTTCAACATCCACCTGCATGTTGTCGAAGTACAGGTCATTGCATGCTCATCCATAGGGATTGTGCAGATGCGCAGAAGGAGCTTACCCGGTGACTACTCCAGCCATGAAGGTAACTGAGACCGCGATCACTACCTTGCCACCCTCCTGCATCTTATCAAGCAAACGAACACACACGATGGAAGCAAAGAGGCTGCCACCGATAGGCCGGTGAGTGGGTTTCGTGTTGCAAGGTGGGCAGGCGCAGACGATGCTAATCAAGTACAAAGCAAGCTTTTTGACATTGCAACGTAGTATGCAGACGTGCTACCATGCTCAGCTGGAGCCTAGTGGTGCGTGCTTGAAGCCTAGATTTGCGTGAATACAGTAAGCCCCTCCCCTGTCCTCAAGCCACTGCCTGTTGACCCCTGAGGCCACACCACCGCATCAACAAACGAATGACAGAAACAGGGAGCTGTGCAGAGATCAGTTTCCTGCCTTGTATGCTTTCACAGCATTCAAAGATGGTGCTGAAATCAAACATGCGATTGCTCTACATCACCCCCGTCTCCACAGGTGCTTATGTCAACACATGCAAGCAGCAGAATTTATTGTTTTCACACCCATACAGTATGTGGTGAACCAGAAGAACTTCAGACACTTGAAGTCCCTGACAATCTCAGGCTCTGTCTGGCACTCGCAGTGCGCAATGGCAGTGCTAGTATGCTTCTGGACACAGATGTGCAACTCGTACATCTTAACATCAAGCGTATACAGTGGTTACAAGCTTCTCTCCAGTATTCGATCAGGACCTAGCTGCTCACACATTTGCCTGAAACGTGTCCTGCAGCAGTACTGTTCAGGGAATGTCTGGCGCAGACCGTGCATGACAGACGGTGCAGTTGCTACGTGGGTTAGTCTGCTATTGCATAAACAATAGTGTCTCCGAGTCTGCGTAAGGCGCATTCACCTGATGAAAAGCAAGAGCGGTACGGTCTGGTCGGGGAGTCTGAACTCTTCTCACAACGAGATGCCATGAACACAGTTGGTGACTTGCTCAGCAAGGAAAGGCTGCCAACTTAAGCGGAAAATGCTTTATTGGCTACTTCTCATGGCGTGTTGCCTGCCATCGCAGGCTGTGCACGCCAACAAGTTAAACCACAGCATGCTGACTTCTACAGGGCTCACTGCCTTTGTTGTGGATCAGTAGAACCTTTTATGTCTATCAACGTTGCAGACCTGCCTGCCTATTACGGCGGGTACAAGAACCTGCGTAATCGGCTGCAGCCCACGCACGCTGTCACTGTGGAGTTTGTTTTGCTTGTCACTGCAAGCTTTTCGACGTCTCGCGTGGAATATTATTGAACGGAGGTTGCCTAGACACTGGTGTAGTTCAGACGTATCTCGATCTGCAGCACATTGGGGACTAACCACGCAAGATGGCGGCAAATCAGCAGGCTGCAGCCGTGATCGGCGTGCTGAATAAAGTAATGAAGTATGCCGTGACCTTTGGTGTCGGTGCAAGCGTGCTGCAGACGTCACTGTACAATGGTGAGCTCCTGCTGCTGCTACTACCACACACTCGCTGTCTGCATGGAGTCAAGTGTTCTCAACCCCCGCTTTTGTTGTGTCGCAGTGGATGGTGGTGAACGTGCAGTAATTTTTGATAGGTTCAGGGGTATCCTGCCGGAAGTAGTTGGTGAAGGCACACACTTCAAGGTGCCTTGGGTACAGACCCCACATGTCATGGACATCCGCA
This sequence comes from Scenedesmus sp. KT-U, assembly GCA_029853055.1. NCBI lineage: Eukaryota > Viridiplantae > Chlorophyta > Chlorophyceae > Sphaeropleales > Scenedesmaceae > Scenedesmus > Scenedesmus sp. KT-U. Next base: position 4,549 of record JARWLF010000771.1, read on the forward strand.
CACGTCCACGCAGCATCAGCTCAGTCACCGGTACTAAGGGTAAGCAATAGTGATGCTGTTGTGCTAATTGTGTTGATTGAGCATGCTCCTACTGCACTATTCCTCAGTGTATCGCTGACAGGCTCAAGCATGGTGATGGTTTCATGTTGGGCCAGGACAGTCTGATGGATGAATGGAACCTTACAGGTAGCTCGTGGCATATGTCCTACTTGATGATTAGGATCTTACACTACACATTTTAGTGAATATTCATGCTTACAGCAGGCAATGTATCTATGCATGCCGCCATTGTCCAACCCTGTAGACCTTCAGATGGTCAACATGACACTGCGATTCCTGTCAAAGCCATCAGAGAAGAAGCTTACAGAGATCTTCAAAGTAAGATATAGTCTCCCAGCATTGCTAGCACTCACCAGCTGCATTGTTAACCGCACCAGCATCCGTGTGTCAAGGTGAATAGCCTCATCAGCTTTAGCAGCTACTGCTGTGCTGTAGCAGCAGAAGCTGGGCGTCCATCAGTGGCCCTGGCTTGCAAGTGGTAGCCAGTTCTGCAGGGTACGAACCTTCGATGCAGTGCAAGGCCATGTGTCTTTGCTTCTTGCTTGAGTAAAATGATACTGTACAAGTTGGTGATAGTCGACGATCACATGTGTTTGAACCTGCTGTCCAGGGTCTCGGTATGGACTGGGAAGAAAGGGTGTTGCCTTCTATTGGCAATGAGGTTGTCAAAGCAGTAGTGGCACAGTACAACGCAGAGCAGCTGTTGACGCAGCGTGAGAAAGTACGAGCCAGGGGCACAGCAACTAATACTTGGACAGCACCTGCAGATCACCACTGCTGTCTTTGTTTGTTAGCTATTCTGTCAGGGCTGCACAGATTCTGACCTCCTGCGCGCTCTCTATCAGCATGTGTATGCACTCAGCAAGACGTTATAATCAGTGTTGATCGCTCACCCATCAAACAGCCAGATGTGGTTCCTGACTTTACTGTGGCGTGCGTTGATTCTGATTCACCTTGTACTCTACAGGTGTCTCATGCCATTCGTGACAGCCTGCTTCTTCGTGCAGCAGACTTTGGCATTGTTCTAGAAGACATTGCCATCACTCATCTCAGTTTTGGGTCGGAGTTCACCAAGGCCGTTGAGATGAAGCAGGTCGCAGAGCAGGAAGCAGAACGGGCAAGATTCGTGGTGCTCAAGGCTGAGCAGGTAAGATGAGGGACAGCTTCTGTCTTTTCCAATAGGCTGGCAGTCGCACGGGGTCATTATGCATATTTTGATGTCAGACTTGTGCTATTTTGCATGCAGTCGCTTCTGTTGCTTTGTGCGATTGCTGTGCGACTGCTATGAAATCTGTATGTCTGCAATGACTACCAGTCTAGTGTATCACATCTCAACAGCAGCAATGGGCTCTGCTTATGATAAGCTTGCAAGCTGTGTGCGAGATACACTTCACACACACGAGCAAGCGTATCCAGAGCAGAGTCTGTTGCTACTATCAGAAAGTGCTATGCTCGTCACACTGTCTTACCTATCGCCAATTAGGTTGAGCTCACCTGTGTCTCTTTCTTCTTTCCTGCAGGAACGTAACGCAGCCATCATCCGTGCCGAGGGTGAAAGTGAAGCAGCCAAGTTGATCAGTGAAGCCACCAAAGCAGCAGGAACAGGCCTGGTAGAGCTGCGTCGCATTGAGGCAGCAAAGGACATTGCAGAGACAATGTCCAAGAGCCAGAATGTTGTGTACCTGCCCAATGGAAACAACATGTTGCTGGGACTTAACACACGATGATAGACCAAGTTGTGTTGCTGATACGGTGCTAACCATGTTGGCTGGTAACTCATATTTCATGCATATAACGTGACATCATCTACGGCGGTTGCGCGATTTCCGGGTTTCATATTGTGACATGCTTGACTGAAGTTGTCGCACTTATATACCAAGCAGACCGAAGTTTGTGCCACTAAGTCTCAGGGCCCAAGTTGTGAACGAGCAAGAGTCAGTACACTCATCGGATGTAGTGTGCTCAAACCCTGAGCAGCCGCTGCTGCGGCAGCACAGCCTCGTTCCAGTGTTCTTATCACAAGCCGTGTCACAAAGACAGTGGTGAGATGCTGAGACTCTCAACGTTCGTATCAGGGATAACGCAAGCCAGACTCTAAGTTGCCTTCTGCACAGCCGCTACTGAGTTGACATATGCCACCCTTACACGACCAGCCGCTGCAGAATATTGTACACCACAGTATCGCTCAGCACGGCAAGCATGCGCTTGCAACTTGCAATTGTAGTAAATGCACATCAGTCCCATGGCAAGCAGATGACATTGCTACTGCACTGCCTGCCTGGCATGCGACCAATGATACCGTAGCAGATAATTCACCAACACTCCATGTAAAGAATGTGTACCATACACTTTGTGTGTCAATCAAAACAAAACTTGTCAATTTAAATCCAATGACCAGCAGAACTGAAACAGAGAGAAGCGCCCTGTTAGCAATATAAGAAGGGTACTCAGGGACAATGTGGTACGCAAGCCGCAAGTTGCAAAGGATGTGTACTGTGTAAGCAATGCTGATGTTGCACCTGTTGAACCTGTTGAGCAATGCTCAGTACACTGTTGAACCTTGGGCAAGCCTGCTGCTACAAGAGCTCATACACCAGCCTGGCAGGTCACACACTACATGCAACCTCTACACTGAGCAAATGCATGCAGCCAAACACAATCTAGGAGCGGAGGTTGCTCCAGAAGTTGTTCAGAACCTCTCTGTCACACTTCTCAAACCCATATATGAATTGCAACTTGCGCGCTCCACTCAGGTGATTCAGACCCTCACTTTGCTGTTGCTGTGACAAACCATACAACTGCAGATGCGTCAAAGAAAGCAGCCTACCAATGGTTGGTAACATGCTGAGCTGCCCAGCGCAGTGCAAACTGAAGTTCTTCAACCGTGTAAGCACCAACCATGCCTCGATGCCCTTTGTATCCTCAAAAACATCCGGACCACAATCCAAAAGCAATGTTGTGAGTTTAGTGAGGTTTGATAGATGTGCCAGATCACCTTTTCCAAATACTAGCCAGTTGGTCAAGTCCAGCTCAAGTTCTTTGAATAATGTGAGGTGCTTCACACCCTGACAGATGTTGCGCAACTGTTGAGGGGCAGACTCATACGCGTTCTGGTTCAAATCATCACTGTCATCACTATCAACGTCCTCCAAGAAAGCACATATAGACAGCCTGGTCAACTTGGTCAGACCGCTAAGTGTGTCAATAAGAGCTGCCAGTTGGTCCATTTGTGTCGAAGCACATCCTACCTCGAACTGCAAGTTCACCAGCAGCTGCAGCTTAGGCCATGCTGTTGTTGCAGCTGACGCATGCTCGAGCTCTCTGTAGCTCAACGCAAGTTTCTGCAGCTGCTGCATCTGCTGCAGGACCAGTAACTGCCAGTAATCCTCCTCTGACCTGTGAACTGAGAGCCGCTGCAGGCATGACAGGTATGTTACGTTCAACGCTGGCACTGCAGGGCCGAAGCATCTGAACTCCAAGTGCTGCAGCTGCGGCGGTGAATGGCATGCAATTGCTACACCATCAGCATCGATCTCCAGGCGCTGCAGCTTCGTAAGGTGTTCCAAGTGGAAGGCGATCGGCCTCATGGCACAAAGGAATGTCACGCTGAGCCTGTGGAGCTGCTGTGGCAGTAGCTGCAGTCCATCTGTGCTTTGCTAGTGTAACTTCAACTCTGTCAGCCTGGTAAGCTTGCTGCATGCTGCTGGAATACTGTTCTGATACACGAGGGTCATCTTATGTGAGCTTGGGGTGTTGGAGGTTGCTGAGGCGGCCTACTGCTGAATGAACATCTCCTGGGCTGGGTACAGCAGCAACCAGCTGAGTGAGTGTCGCTGCAGGTAGGGCTGACAGCAGCAGTGTGCTTGTCAAAGACACGGCAAAGCTTGCAGCTTCAGAGGTTGCTGCAAAAGCGCTCCTGCTGCTGATCGTGCCTTGTTTGAAGCGCTACCTGCTGTTGCTGCTGTAGGGGCTTGGTTGGGGACTGCTGCAGCCCTGAAACCCATAAGCAGTTTCTGCTGCAAGGCGCTGCAGAGAGGCTCATTTAAGCTATTGCCACCACCTATATCCAACTCGATGCTGCGTACAACATCAGCATATCTGGATACCCAGTGAGCAAACTGTGGAAATCATGCTATGCTGTTTGCGCTTTCAAGGTAAAGTGTGGCATCTACTAGGTAACTTGTTGACTGCTGATCAGCTCTCCTCCAAGTCTTACAGACTTGCAGCATCCTGCAGATGATCTGCTGATCTGCTGCAACTGCTGTGTGCTGCAGGATGACTGACAATCCTTCTATGCAGGTGACCTGAGCAGCAGCATACACATGTGGCAGTGATTCCTGGGCACCTGAGTTGCTCCTGCAGACTCATGAGACGTTTCTCTGCCTCAATGTGCGCAGGGCTTGAATCCCATCAAGTCGTAGCAGCTGCAGTATGAATCATGCTCAAAGTACCTCAGACCCGGGCGAGCCGGCATCTCAATAAGCCGGAAAGGATCGATGCCTGTTGCTTCAGCAGAAAAATACTCGAACCTGGCACTTCTGCTGCGAACACTGCGACTCTCTAAGAGCGAAAGACTGGCAAGGACTGGGACGCACTGAAAGTATGTGGCACACATGTTGATTTGTAACTGACTGCTGCTGCAGTAGATCAATTTTCACCTCAGTCATGTACATCACATCTGCAGGGAAACACACACAGAAGCTGCTGCTTGTGCTGCTTCAGCCGGAGCTCATTGCCATCTGTAGGACTGCTGCTCCTACTAGCAGTAACAACAGCAAACCTTTAGAGGGGACTTTTGTTGATACCTGGTTCTGCCGTCCGCGTATCTACCTTGCTGCTGCTGCTGCAGTTGAGGATCTCCACCACTGCCTTTCAAAGTTGCTATTGCTTGCCGATGGCACTACTGCCACTGGTGCCCTCTGTAGCCACAAAGATACTTCGCATCTTGCTGCAAACACAATCTTGCTGGTGCCGTTGCTGCCGGTCGATGCATGGCATATAGTCTGCTGCTCCGCTGCTTGAGTATGAGCAGCAGTGGCTGCTTTTGCTTGTTGTGCAGCCTCTGATTCTTGCTGCTGCTGATCGTTCAACCTATGCTGTTACAGCTAGCCGTCTGCTCCTTGTTTACCTGTCTTGCTGACAGAAGCTGATCCCACTGATTGCGCTGCTGCTGTTGTCTCACCCATTTTCTGCGCAGTTGAGACACCAGTGCTGTGATGACTGCAGAACCCAGCAATTTGACGTTGATGAGGTTGTCAGTGACAATCATAGATCAGAAGCGACTTTGCAGGGGCCTGATACTCAGGATTGTAGTAGCTGTTCGCCGTCTGCCACATTGCCGGTGCAACTCTGATGGTTGAAGTGCAACCTTTGCCCCGGTCTGTATGTACTACTGCTGCTGGTAGTTGGCGGGCAGCGGCTGGAGCTGAAGCTGCTGACATCATCATGTCCTTGGCTTTGCATATGGTTGAAGTTATGGTGGTGCTGCTGCTGCTGGATTGACTGGGAAAACGCTGCAACTTGTGAAGCTGCTGCTGTGTTGGCATATGAGTGTTAGAGGCACTGCTGCACTGATCGCAGTTTGCTGTCTCAACTTCGGCTGTTCATCAGCTCTGGTTAGCAACGTTGCTGCATGCTATATTCTAGACAAGTATAGCTATGGTAATATCTTAGCGAGTCTCTGGGATCAGGGAGTGTTACACGGCAACTGGGGAGGCGCCAGTTGAGACTCTCAACTTGAGAGCGGTCCACGCAGGGTGTGACGCCCTGCGGCGAGTCTTCATTGTGTTGCACGCCAAGCGGTGCTCCCTGACATCCCAACCCAATGTCAGTGACCAGACTTTGCTATCAGTCGAAATTCTTGTTGTTCGCCCCGATCCGAGGCATACAAAAGCTTGTCAAGGGGCATGCATGCAGGTATGTTTCGTATAATGACGGGCCTCTGTCGCCCATGTGCTGTTTTGGCAGTTGAGGCCGCTTCTTCCACCCGCATCGCCGTTGCCCACTTGTTCAATGGTGCACGTCCTGCTGGGCATTGTTTGCCTTTGCATCCCTTTTGTGCAGCTGACGCTTATACGTGCAGCTTTAAGTGCATTGAGCGCTTTCAGGCGACCACCAGAGGTGCCACCACCCGCTAGGGGTTACCACAGCAACATGTGCTTGCAGCCGAAAGCAGCATCAGCAACGTTGATAGCGTGTTGCTGCTGCAGGACCGCTTAATTGTGCAAGATTGGCAGCAGCAGGTCCTCCGAGGCTGAACTCTCTCCTGGCAGTAGGCAGCAGTGTTCGTTGCAGGGTTGCTGTCTCAAGGACTTGGCCAGGCGCAACCGCAGAGCGCCAGGTGAGCATGATATCAGCGTATTCATGCGTTGGTGGTTGCTGAACATAGATTGGGCACATATTGACCTCGATATCTTGGCCTACGAGTCAATATGTGCACCTGAGCCGCAGTTGGGGTAAAGTACAACTCATCGCGCTTGGTCTGCAGTTACCCGTACTTGGTATAATGACACCGACAGCATGATGGGGCCTTTGCATGCAGTCCTTGCAAGTGCCACACTAGTCGTGCATATTTAATCTTGCGGTGAATTTGGCAGTTGTGGTGTTTTGCGTAGTGGACTGCATCTTGTCGTCCATCCCGTTGCAGGCGCATGTGCGCTACAAACCTGTGTCAGCTGAGGATATTTTGGGCCCTTTGGAAGATATTGATGTGGACCCCAAGGTCAAGGACGCTATCGTTAAGGCTTTCTTGGTGTTTTCAAAGCAGCAGCAAGAGCAAGGACAGCAACGGCAGCAAGCCCAAGAACAGGGGCAGCAACTTAGCACACGCATAGACGACTTGAACCGTAACGTCAGCCAGCGTATGAGCGACTTGAGAGAAGACGCCAACAAGGTCGAACAACGGTTTGACAAGCGGTTTGATCAGGTCGACCAGCGGTTCAAAGAGGTCGAACAGCGGTTCAAAGAGGTCGAACAGCGGTTCGACAAGCGGTTCGACAAGCTCGACAATCGGTTTGCGGAGCTCGACAAAGTGCTTGGGCGAGGGTTAAACGTGTTGTATGTGCTTTTGGTGGGTTTTGGGTCAATGGCGATCAAGGACGTGTTGCCCTTGATCAGCAAACTGTTGCCATGATTGCACACATAGAATTGGTACGTTGGGCCAGAATTCTCAAGTGGTTGAAACTATTGACGCCAACTGCTTTTACTAGCTTGCTGGCATCAACACCTTGAGGGTGTTGCTGCCTTGAAGATGGCGATATTGCTATGGCTGATGGGTAGTTTCATATCATTTATATGCCTTCAAGGTGTTGTGCCGCCTGTTGTGCATGTGCCTTGAAGTTCAGGCTGCACCAAGCATCCTCCAGCCTGTTTGTAGTTGAGTGCGTGGAGTGGTGGCTATAGTAGATGCAACATGCACTTGCATTTGCATAGGTTCATGAACCACCAAAAGGTTGGGTTATGTTTGCTTTGCTGTCCTCATGTCTTTTCACTGTGTGGCATGCGTGTCAATGCGCCATATCATCTTTCACAGCAGCATCATGTAGTACCATAGTTCCAAAGCATGATGCGGCTGACGCGACCACTGATGTGTGCAACCGCTTGTATGCATTCTGAACAGCAAGTTCATATGGTTCATATGGTTCAAAACATTTATGAGCATAATGCTGGAAGCACTTTGAGTATTGTCCGCTTCTAAACGGGGCGCGGAGCCGATGCATTCTTGCTGTGGCTGATGGGTTAGGGTGATTATTTTGTGTGCACTATGAACAGCAGGATCATATGGACTGCATTGTCAGAGCAACCACCGAGTACCTTTGTCATTGTTGCCTTGGACAATCTGCAGTCAGACAGTCAGAGTCAGTCCAATGGTATTCTTGCAGAGCACCTGGTGTCGGTCCTCTTGTTCTTTGCCCTACTTGCAGCAAGTATACAGTGATGTGTCCAAGAGGCATCCGAGTATAGGAGCACAACTTCATGTTGTTGCTTGTGCACTTGTCGTGCTACTGCTCAACAGTGTCGGCAGTATCAGCTTGTGTCGACCACTGCGAACGTCCAGGTGTAGATACCAAAGGGCTGGAAGGCCTAGCGGGTTTACTTTCAACTTTCAATTTTCAGGTGTTAGTGTTCCTGCATTTGAAGCAGCTGACTAAAATCACTTGCTTTGTTCAACTACTACGGTAGTACCAACGTGTTCTTATTGCATACTGCATCAGGTGTTGTGTACCTGTCTTTTTGACACAGAGCCCACACGTTAATGTTGCTGTATCGCGGCTGCTTGGCTTGCCTGTGCAACAAGAGCATGTGAAGACACTATGGACAGCAGACAAACTAGCAGCTAGCAGGTGTGTGTTTTGTGGTTGGACCTATCCTACTGCATGAGCTATAATGCCAAGTCCTGACCGACCACTGCTTTGAATTATGCCACGCAGACATATCTGTGTAATCTGTGTATTAAGGAAGTCA
>JARWLF010000772.1:0-15066 GCA_029853055.1 Scenedesmus sp. KT-U
TGTACAGCTTGCTAGCAGTACTTGCGTTAGCTTTGACTATTGTGCACGATATGCCACTGCACTGGACAAGGACGATGGAGCATGCCTGACACCAAGCGCGAGTGAGTGCGACGGGTTCGTCAGGCTGTCGGGTATACCGCAACGAAAACGGAAGCCCGCAACTGTACCTGACACTGGCTGACAGCCTGCGAAAGATGCCGTGAGGAGTTATTGTTTGCTGTTGGATAGGCAATGGTAGCTTCTGATATGATTGTTATGCAACAGCAGTACGTTTCTGGTATCCATCAACAGCACAGATGTCAGCAAGCACCGAGTACCAGACGTTGGATTTACTAGAGATAAGTCCAGTGTACAATTAACAACATCTTACATCAGCTGCACGAGCCTTGGAAGAGAATTGCGAGAGACTTCTTGGCGCAGTGGTTGTTTCACGGAGGCACATAGTATTGCGACATCAAGCGCCATGTCGCGAAAGCGCGGCACACATTTGATATTAGCTCTAGCGCTTTTATTAGGTGCGCGCAGAGCTAGGTGGCTTGATGCTGTGTATACTGCGACTTGCAGCAGTACATCTGCAGGCTAACCTGCTATAGTCACAGTCCCAGACGGTGCAGTCCACATGATGAGCATGTCTGGCGTTAGGGATCAATCAGCCACAGCCACAGATGCAGCAGCAGCAGCAGTTCATCAGCACTTGAATTATGTTCAAGCAGCATAGACCAGCACAGTGGACATATGACAGACAGCAGCCATCATGTCTTCGTTCAACAGCACTCAGAAGTCATCTTGTCTCTCAAAATGTTCTGTCTGTCAGGCACAGGTTACATATGAAACATCTTGTAATACACATATGATGCCTGTGCCAGCCCTGACTCAGCCATGTGACATCATGTGCTCCTGTGCTTCTCATGTCGCAGGTAGCAGCAGTTTAAGCTCTGCTCAACTACCTCGTCCCAATCTCCCGCCCCTGCCACCAGTACCCCTACTGTCGGACGTCATCAGATGGGACCCAATTAGAGAAGTGTGGGTTGACATGAAAACAAAGGGTGTGGTCAACGTGGTGTCAAACTCTGTTACAAACCCCACCCCCGGCTCCTTTGTTGCTGCGGCCCCCGCTTTTACACAGCAGGGCGAAACACGACCCCAAAGATGGTCAGACAAATCATTCTTTCCATTGGTACTTCCTGACAAAGAGTGGTTCCAGGACTGCGGGCGGAACTTGAGCGACGTCCTGACGATGAAGACCACGGGCTGCGATGTTTTCAAAGATATCATCAATTGTCAGCAACTCGCGGCGATGGGGTATTTACCTCCCGGTGTGCAGTCGTTCTCCCCTGGCGGCAATTTGAACGGAGGGTTCACCTTGCCGAATGGCTGCAGCTCTGGAAATCTTGGAGTTGAGTACAACGGTCTCAGGATGGTCTTCAACAGTCCACAAATCCCCATCTTGGCTGTCATCGCTAAGGAGTTGCCTTTGTCAAGGGTTTACTACTTTGGCTCAGGCGTCACCCAGGTTGGTTTGGGCGTTTGTTGCATCAAACTGCCTTGCTGCAAGTACTGCTGCATGTTTACCCAGGCACATCATTGTAGCATGCGTCTTTTCGAACTGCGAGGTTGCTGTGTTGCATCAGCCTGTACACACGTGCAAGGATGATGTGTCTTGTTGGTTGACAAACTACAGTGATTTCAACTCTGCCAACAGGAGGCAACCAGTGAACACCTGGTCAAAGAGTACGATGATCAACATGGCTGCGTGTATCGCTAATGTTTGCTATGTTGATCATTCACTGCAGGGTCGTCTGCTGAACATCATCATGCACAAGGCTGAATTCTGTTACGCCCCACCCAGTATCTCCCCCCTGTATGTCAGCAAGACTTCTCAGTACAGCACTGGCATGCAGCCCGGCACAGCAGCTTGGAACTTCTTCAAGACTGTGCAACTGGCACCACCATTCAGCAACAATGTGGCAGCTATGTTCAGGGGAGACACTGCAGTGAGTAGAAATCTCTAGTCTTTACTGCTACCAGCAGCAGCAAAAGGTTTTAGTACAAGCCTGTCAGCAGCAGTACGACAGCAGCAGTGCCTGTCAGCAGCAGCAGTGCTTAGGGTGGCAGCTGATCTGTGGTAGCTGACTGCCGTATACAGATTTGTCCACTAGTCGCTTTTTGCTGACTCCAAATCACTGTTGCTGCTGCTGTTATATTCATCTCTGCTGCTGTTATATTCATCTCTGCTGCTGTTATATTCATCTCTGCTGCTGTACAGGATGCCAACTGGGTTCTAAGTGTTACAAAGACTGGTACCGACACGGCATATCAGGGTTCAGTGTCCGGTCAGATCACCATTACTAACCCCCAGGCTGAGGCAGTTACAGTGTACAACATCAATGACTACATTCAAGGAGGACCTCAGTCAACTGTTACATGTGGAACTCCTGTGCCTTTCACGGTGCGGTGAACACACGTTGCTGCATGCAATGATTCTGGACAGTTGAGGCTCGAGGCATGTTCTGACGTTTGAACTGCTGTATGCAAGATCTTTAAAGCATGATATCCTGTTCCTGCTGCTGCTTGCCATGTGCTGATAACTGTTTGTTGCTGACCTGCAGATTCAGCCTTGCAGCAGTACAGTTTGCAACTTCATCACCTACTGGCCAGCAGCACCACCAGCAGGCACATACACAACACTAGCAGACGTGCAGTACAGCGTCGGAACATCAGGCATCGTCGGAAACCAGGTCGGAACAGCCATGTTCCAAGTCAGCGACATTCAGGAGGCAGTTGGCGTGCTTAACACCGCAGCTGGCGCCATCCCGGCCGGTCAGGCGATCGTGCAGGACGGCATGGCGCCACAGCAGTACTTCTTCTCCGGCACGACACAGCAGTCCTACACCACGTCGCTCAGCTGCCCCGACACGGCGATCATCACTAACGAGGCCGTACTGACAGCTTCGACAGGTCAGCAAGTCAAGCAGGCAGCAACAGTGCAGAAGCTCTGCTTCGAGCTGCAGGTCCGCGTCGCTCAGACCTCCGCTCCGTTCATCGGCAAGTGGAACTGGAGTGTCGACAAGCAAGCGAGCAGAGGCAGCATGACCCTCCGGCCTTCCGAGACGGCGTGGGATCGGTACGTCAGGCAGCAGGTGGACTTGGCAGTCGCGTCTGGTCAGGATCCTTCCGTAGCCATGCGGATGATTACCGGAGGACAGAACTCCACCGCGGTGGCAGCAGCAGCTGGCCCGGCGACTACCAACGAGGAGGTGACCTACACCGTGACCTTCACTCGGACGGCCCCTAGCACCGTCGCCTCCGGCACACCGGCTTTCCAGACCACCGGCAACGTGTTCATCACCAACAGCAGCCCCCTGAATGCTGCATTGAGGGAGGTCCAGATCACCATTAGTAACCCCTTCGGAGGATTACCATACACCACAACCGCCAGCTGCGATCTGCTGACTGTACCAGCTGGTCAAACCCTCCAATGTCGTTACATTGCTACACCCAGCTTCAACCCTGTCGGCGCCCAGGTGACAGCATCAGCAGTGTACCTCAACAACAGGAACGGCGTACCTACCGGTAGTACTACAGCATTCGTCTCGGCGCCAGTCATTGTCGGCAGCGGTGAGACTGCTGCCAGCAGCAGCGGCAGCGGCAGGAAGCTCCAAGCCGCCACATCAGGCGGCAATCGTGGTGAAGCCATGATGGATGGTATTGCGAAGACGATCAGCAGCCTGATGGATCGCGCCGCATCACAGCCTGAGGAGGAGATCACCATCACAGCACCTGAGATCATCAAGCCAGAAGATATAGAGTCAATCAACATCACACTTCCGGAGTTCCCTAGTAATCCCCTGGCTGGATTAGTCAACCTTACTAAGCAGATTCCCAATGTGACAATTGATGTGCCTGATAGGAATCCCTTCGTCCAGCTTGGCAAAGTCCTGAGCAGCCTGACTCAGAACCCTCAAACTACAGCACAGCCAGCAAGCAACCCTGCTCCCACAGTGGCAGCAGCAGCAGCAGCAGCGCCGCCACCGGCAACAGCAGCAGCAGCAGCAGCAGTGCCACCGCCACCAGTGCCACCCCCTGCACCGATGCCGATCGCCCCAGTAGTAGCAGCAGCACCTGCCCCGACAACCTTTGACCTCCAGGGCTTGCAGGACGAGTGTGTGGAAGTCAGGGATCTGTTTGCTCGAGGTTCAAATTACGTAACAGGTGTTATAACATCTGGTGAGATTCCCTCAGGCAGAATCTGCAGGACTACGACCTTCACATACACGGTCAGATATGGACCCTTCAACGACTGCTTTGAGAAGACAGCAGCAAACCAGGCCAGCTTCACTACAGCGGACACACAGACGACCGGCAACGCCACAAGAAACGTGGACGTCCGTGTTGAAGGTTGCGGTGCAGCGATTGCAGCTAAGGCCAGAACATATGCAGTCTGGGCGAAGAAGAGCTACACCTGGAGCGTGAAGAAGTCCTCAGCACCAACCAGCTTGACTCTGGCGCCTGGCAAAACCGGCAAGGCAACTTATACCATCGACTACATTCGCCAGGAGATTCTAGTGAACCCTAAGCTATCTACAACCCTGCAGTTTGACAACCTGGCGGCCACATCAGCTGCCCCAATCTCAAACTTCAGCTATACCATCCAATCGCAGTGCAGCGATGGCCCCAGGACAAAGACTGGTACCTTCAAATGTGCTGCTGATACTATTCCCGCTGGCGGCGCACCTTTGGCTTGTCAGATTCAGGTCGATCTCCCTTGCGTAGGCCCCGGCTCGCTCGTGGCCCGCGCTATGTCCAAGGATAAGGCCGTAGCAAGTGCTCCTTTCAACTTCCCTGCACCTAAGTCAATTGATACTCTGCAAGAGTCGGAGTGTGCCACAGTGGTTGATGAGTTTGCTGTTGGTGGCGGTTTAGTGTCTGGTAATATCACTGCTGGAGTGCGGCCTTATGGGAAGCTGTGTGGCAGTAAACAGTTCCAGTATACCGTGACGTTTGGGCCTTATGCTACATGCGGCAAGAAGAGGGTGAGTAATGCTTTGCATCCTGCCTCGATTCTGTCATACTCTGTCTTGGATCTACAAAGAGATTCGCACACAGGATGCACAGTACATGTATCATGTGCTTTGTAGCAGCAGTATAGCCAACTATCAGTTTGGCTGTGTGCACACTGGCCCCTATTCATGTCTGATCTATGATATGAAAGTCTGACTTTGTGTTTCTGCTGTTCTTTTGTTGCAGGCAACCAACACTGCTTCTCTGGCCACTGGTGCTCCAACCAGATCATCTACTGCATCCGCAACATTGGACATCAACGTAGCAGGGTGTGAGATCTACACACCACTCACAGCTACAGCTGAGATCCCAAACCCCAGCAAGCAGCCAAACCCTAGCGTACCTCCAACCGCAGAAGTTACAGCTGCCCAGGACGAGGTTGTTACTGAGGTGCCTGTTGGCCTTTCAGATTCTAACATGAGGAAGCCGGCACCGGGCGCTTTGACGGCACCAAGGGGCATCAGTACTACGAAATGTGTGAGCTCCATTGCATTCTGGAAGGGCTGCATGAACAGTAACAAGCTCACTGGCCGCTGTGCAGTGATCATGAAGTTGCCAATCGGCCCTCATACTGCCTTCTTCCCGGTGCCGAATAACAAGGTATTGAGGACATATAAGGGCGTGCTGACTAGAACCACAAACACAGGGTTGAAGCAGACTGATATGTGGTTTAGGGCGGCACAGGCTGTTGCAGCAACTCAGTTGAATGAGCTGGCAGGGATCCAGTTGCCGGCACATGTTAGGGACGCTTTGTCGCTTGTGGGAGCTGCTATAGCTAGTACTACTACTGCGCCACCTGTGCTCAGCAAGCAGTTGCAAGGAGTGCCAGATGCTGTGGCTGTTCTGGAGCAGTTTAGCTCTGGGCAGGGCGGTATGCCAACATGCTGATGCGCAGCAGAGCGCCGAACTGCGGTTGGAGTCTGCTGCTGCAGGTGATTATAAGTGACAGTTTGAGATGATGATGATGATGTTGTTGTAGAATTGAATGTTGGAGCATTGTGACTGTAGCGTTGATTGATGTTACTGCAGTTGTGGCAATGGTAACCAACAGGCATGAACTTTTTAGAGTCAGCAGCAGCGGCAGTTGTGTGCTGTGAAGTGATGCAGATGAGGCCAAGTGGAGTTGTTCTGCTGCAAAGAACATAGCTAAGGTGTCATGGGGTCTAGTCATGATGTGCTGTAGCACTACATCAACATTACAGCAGCTGCTGTGAGATGCAGCAGCAGATGATTCTAGTGTGATTGGGTGGGCAAGTACTGATGTCTGTTGGGATAAGTCTTAGTGGTTCCTGCATGTGACTCTTCTACGACATAACCATCTCAGCTTGGTTTCTGAATATATTGTGCCACGGTGGTTACTTCCAGGTTGCCATCTACGGTACCTGCTACTGTTTTGTCAGGCACTCGGTCGTCCTCTGGATACATGAACGACAGGTACACACTGTGACTGCTCTGTGATGATTGTAACATCTGTTCTAGTCTTGAGCCACCGACATCATGCGAGTCGCAGCAATGATATAACACACTGCTGTTGACACGAATCTTCACGTGTGTGTCGCTGAGGTTATCATACAGTCACCGGGAATATGCCCGTTCCGACGAAATTTCAATTGACGGACACCGTGCCACGGGGGTGCTGTGTGAGCGGTTGTTGAGAATCCCTGACACACACAGTACTTCACAAGTCAACGTCACGGGTAGTGCCCACAGGTCGATCAATGATCACAGACATGACTCATGCTGGGATAAGCTGGTCACCGTCGTCCTCGTCGTCGGTGTCACACGGTGCCGCTGCCGCCCAGCGGATGCTGGCTGAACTTCGACACCAAGCAGCAACGTTCCTAGCAAACTGCTCGGCCTGCTCAAGCGCCACGCCGTCACAGCCACGGATACGCAACAGCTTCAGCTGCTGGCAGCCACTCAAAAGCTTCCTTAGGGTTTGCAGCGAGACACCGTCCATTCTTTCCAAAACCAGTGTTTGCAATTGCTTGGTGTTGGTGAGCTGCTGCACCGCCTCGTGAACATCATGCAGATCACACAGAGAGCCAAGCTGCAGGTTGTTCAAATGCTGAAAACACCCTGCAGTACATGAGCAGTAGCAGCATTGTCCTGCAAGTGTCCTGCAGCCGACTGTGAGGTTGCTAGCCACCACTCTGGCAAGCAACACTAGGAGTGAAAGGTTCCTGATCGCAATCACCTTGACCCGCCCCTTTGACACTTCAAGCTCTGGCCATCAGGGCGCAGCTACCCGTCTGTTTGCAGCGCACAGTCACTCATCTCACTAATAGACTACAGCACGAAGCATGTATACCCACACCTTCTCACCTAGGCATTCCAAATCAATCAATCCACCAATACCATACAGCACAAGACTCTCAAGAGACCGTCCAGCGGGGCTGTGCGCCAAGTCCTCCAGCCCCTTGCTGCTTAGTGTTGCCTGATACAGCTTCAACTGCTGAAGGTGCTGCAGTGTTCCCAAAGCATCCAGTCCTGCGTCAGTGAGCTCACTAGACAGGAGATCAAGATCTGCAGAGAGTCAACAGCAGCAATGCACCAACCAACACATTATATTGCCCCTCAAAGCTGTTACGTTTGATAGCAGTCAAGCTATTTACCTTGTATACTCTTCCTATAGAAAGGAAGGAGTTTCAAACACCAGTTGCTAGAGCAGTATAGCAGGATATTGCATGATGTGTTATAGCATAAGAGTTGACAAGTGATGCTTGTGGGGTGTGAACAGTGCTGCAATCAATGATGCTGTGACCTCAAGCACACCTGTCAGCTGCTTGGATTGTGCTGCTATGGCTGATGCGATCTGGTCTGCTTCCGGCATGGATGTGTAGCCGAAAGACAACTCCTGCAGCTGGCTCAGCGCTGACAGCTTCTGGATGCCCTCTTCAGTGATCCTGTAGACGGCCAGGATTGTGTTTTAACACATTATAGCTGATATCAACAGCTTGATGCAACAGCAAAATATTAGATTGTGCACAGGGCAATCTGCAGCTGCTAAAGTCGTGCGTAGCATTTGCTCTGCTAAAGCTTTACCAGGTGGGTCACAAGGCATTGCAGCCATCCTTGAAATCAATATGTACCTGTGGCAGTGCTTCACGTGCAGCGCCGTCAGCTGCTGTAGCTGCATCAGGTGGTCCAGGCCATCATCTCCAACATTACACCCTTTCAAACACAGCCGCCGCAGCTGTGGCAGTGCTGCAGATAAGTGCGGCATGCCTCCGTCACTGACTCGTGTATAAGATATGTCTAGCTGCTGCAGAGGTAACAGGGTCCTTCCTGCACACGCATCTGCTGTACCAGCAGCCGCAGCTGCTGCTGCTGCTGAGCCTGCAGCATGAGACCCTGGAGCGATGCTGCTGCAGCATGTAGTCCCCCTGTAATCATCATGTACTGTTTGTACAGCCTTGTTGAATGTCTGTAAGGTCTCGTTGGTCACTTTGTAGCAGGAGTGAAGATTCAGGGACCTCAAGTTGGGACATAGTGCAAGGAAACCCCAGTTACCTCCAAGCCTGCTGCAGCCTGACAGGTTCAACTCCTGCAGCTGCAACCAGGTCAACTGATTGGCAGCGAGGAGTGTTTGAAGAGTCTGTTGTCCTGCAGCTGCTGCTTCATGTTCCAGCAAGCGGCACATCCGGTTGAACTGAGAGGCTTCACTGTTAGCATTCTGTCCTGCTCTGCATGTGCTGCTGCAGGATGAGTTGTGCACCTGCTGCTGTTGCTCTTGAGGGGCAGCAGCTGACAACGTGGTTAGGGAGTTTACAGCTGTCTGAGAAGCTTCTGGGGCTGATTGGCTACTGCAGCTTGGCAAAGCAAGCCATGCAAGCAGGTCAGTTGGACTGAGCATGCTGTTCTCTTGAACTGTGAGCCGCTGAAGACTACATAGGTGCTGCGATAGACTCTGCATGTCGTCTGATTCCCAACATCCGTGTAATGATAGCGAAGCCAAGCTCTGGCAAGTTTCCAGCAGCGTGGCTACTGCTCTGCTGTCGATTCTGCTTGGGTTTGTCAATCGTATGCTGACCAACTGCTGCAGGGCTGGCTGATAGTTGGCAACCAGGAAAGATACTAGGTCTTCACAGAAATGTATTTCGTGCAGAATTATGTGTTTTGCATTTGAGAACACGGATAGAGGCTCAAACTCTTCCAGGTCTTGCTGTGTCAGCAAGACGTGTTTGACTCCTTTGCAGCAGATGCGGCGTAAGTCGTGACAAGTGCAGGATAGATGCAGTATGTCGGCTAAGGTGAGATGAGAAACGACATGAGACAATACATTGTCACCCAATGACAGGAGACAGGTAGAGTCTGACATGCTGATGAGTCTGATTGGCTCTTAGCTGCATACATTCTTGCAGCTGAGCTGCAGCAGGCGGGAACCAGCTAACTCCTACTCTTGATCAAAGGTCAGCAGCGCCTTCAGCTTCTCAGAGGCCCTGGCAGTGGCAGCTTCGTTCCGGTGTTACCTCCGGTCACCCGGGCCTCTTCCTGTTCGAACACATAATGACCGCTATTGCAAACGCAACTCACAGATACTTATATTTGACTCACATGTAGCCTTGATCACAGCAGGCTATGGGTGCGGGTAGAGAAAACAACAGATGAATTGCTGACCAACGATGTGGGTTGTCCGATTGTCCAAGCGCTCTGCCAATGGTTCAACGACTGTGAAACGAGTATCCGATCGTCACGTACAGATAGATGTGCAGCCAGCAGCTACAGATGAACAGACTGGACTACTGCCTGAACAAGCAGTACAACAGCAACCCGAGCACAGTTGGTTGACCAGTGTGGTCTTGTTGGCCGTCGTATCGCAGATCTGCTCGATAGACCGCATGGCCATGTCTGTTGCTATACTGCCAATGTCTGATCAGTATGGATGGGCTAACACAGTCAAAGGAGCCGTGAATGGGTGAGACTGCTGCTACTCCCTGCAGCAGCATCCCTACTCCCTGCAGCAGCATGGTATGGGAAATTGAACATTCATCACATGCATGATGCACACTAGATGTGATCCGCTTGGCATTATACAACAACCTGTCGACGCATCAGCTGCCCTACATCTGTTAACTAAAGTGATACTTGGCAGTAGTTTGGTTGAGCAGACGACGAACGACCATCTTGCCAGCTATCAATTCGCAGGCAAGTGACAAATGTCGAAGCACAGCCCTTCCATGATAACTACACATGACATTTGGCAGTATGCTCCTGCACCACACATGTCTGCAGGGCATTCAACGTCGGATACACCATAACCAACCTGCTAGGGGGCTACCTTGCAGCTGCTCATGGTGCTAAACGAGTGCTCGCTCTAGGTGTTGTTATATGGTCAGGCTTCACTGTCTTAACGCCTGTTGCAGCTGCAAGTGGGCAGTTGTGGCTGCTGCTGCTGGTAAGGACAGTGATGGGAGTAGGGGAGGGGGTGGCATTCCCATGTGTGCAGGTTCTGGTGAAAACAGGCGTACCTGCAGATAAAAGGTCAAGAAGTCTGAGTCTAGTATACTCAGGTATGGCAGGTTGATCATACTTGGTAGATGCCTTTCCCGCTTCAGTAGGTCATTATGGCTGTCAGCTGCAGAGAAGCGATCATCGATTGTTTGCTATGCTATCAAGCCCGAGCAGTGAATGAACTACCGCGGGGTGACTGCTAGCACAGACAGTTTGTGCTAGTAGTGGAGGAACAGGCATGTGTACCGCTGCATGCGAACAGTTCTGCAAGCGTGCTAAGCCTGAACCTGCCCTTTCCTTCCTGCAGGACATCAGCTAGGCAGTATCATATCACTTTTGGTATCTCCCAGCATCATTACATCCTTCGGTTGGACCTGGGTTTTCTACTTATACGGTTCACTGGGCTTCATGTGGCTCGCTGTATGGCAGCATCTGGTGTTTCCTGCACCAGGCAAGCAGCTCTCAGTCCCACCTGCAGGAATGGACAGCCACAGCATTGACACTGAGGTCCAGGATTGTCCTGCACAGGATAGTACCGGATGTCAGAAGAAGCAGAGTGTTGCAGGGTATGCTGTTGATGCAGCTAATGGCAGTGAAAGGAAGTTTGTTGCATCAGAGCAGCAGGTCACGTGGCAGGAATTGCCATGGAAGCGTTTCCTGCAGCATCCTGCATGTTGGGCTTTGTTGGTAGCTCACTGCAGCTTTGGCGTCTGCTATAATGTGGCAAATAGTTGGCTTCCTGCGTACTATAACAGCCAGTTTGGGGTAGATGTACGACAGTCTGCGCACATGAGCATCCTTCCCTTTGCAGTCATGGCACTGACCACCAACTTATCTGGGTGGATAGCAGATGGTTTGGTCAATTCAAACAGCATGTCTACGACCCATGCACGCAAGCTGATGCAGAGCATAGGATCCAGCGTACCCGCTGTATGCTTGATGTACCTAGCTGCCAAACAGAACGATGGCAGTATACGCACAGCACTGGCACTGCTTAGCTTGATGCTGGCAGGTTTGGGTTTCCAAGCGGGTGGCTTTGCCAGCAACCATCAAGACATCTGTACCAAGTATGCAGGTATCTTGTATGGGGTTACTAACGCGGGCAGCAGTTTTGCTGGGTCTGTAGCTGTATATGGTGTTGGAGTGGCACTAGACAGAACACATGGCTCATGGGGTTCAGTGTTTCAAACTGTTGCATGGGTGCAGTTGTGTAGTTGGTTGGTGTATGGCATATGCGCTACCAGCAAACCACTTTTTGAATGAGGCTAGTCCCTGGCAACTGCCAATGCAGCAGTGTGAGATCCAATCACAATGATCAGTGCCATCTGTGTGGGCAGCAGTACGACTGGGCGGCAGCAGTACGACTGACACAGCCTTTTTCATACAGGATTGTGATAGCATTCTTGGTTCTGGAGGTTTGCTAAGCATGGCAGCAGCCTGACGGTGATCATGCTCGCATGCGGCAGAGGGCAGCAATACACTACAGGTTGGCCAGAGAACAACTGCAAGGTCGAAGTACATTGCAGGTATACACTTTGCACACTGTTACATCAAGCATTGCCACTGCGGACGTCTGCTGAGAATCTCGTTCAACGTGTAACCTTGTACTGTCGCATGTCAGGACAGTCACCAACCTTTGAGCAGGGGGCTATAGCAGATGTGAGGGGGGTGGCTTGCGTTGAGGGCATTGATGCAGATAGCAGCAGTAGTGAGTAAACACAGCTGAGACCTACTCGATACGATACTGTACCAACGCTGGTGCTGAGCATCAGGACCTACTATATTGGGCTTTCTCTCAGGTTCTTTGATACTTTGCTTCATTCAATTGAAGAGGTTGCCTGGCACTGCGGTGACGTGCGCTTGTCAACGTGTCTGTGGCGCTACACAACAGCTTTGAGTATCCATAGGCGTCAGCATTATACAGCCAGGGCCTTCGGCCCCGGCTGACAAGCAATGGGAGGAGCGAAAGATGCCAGCTAAGAAGCGAAGGCAACGATCAGGGCAGCAGGTTCAAACATCTGCAGCACAGGCCAAAGCAAGGGACCAGGAGACCATCCGCCAGATTAATCAAGCCCTCGCAGACGGACAGGTGCCGCAAATTTCATCCCTTCCGTATCATCGTTGCATGGAAAGTGAATCCAAGCATGCCTGTCAATATTTGCTGTTGCAAGGGGCCGATGGACTGTGGATGCATGCAACATGCTTGCCAGTCTATGTGCATGGCAACTGATTGTGTGCCCGACAGCAGCTGTCTCACTGCGTGTCTTGCCAACAACAGGATGTTTCACAACTCCGTAAACTGGCAGCTGTCAGGGGTTTTGTCAATGCTGAATTGAGAGCGCGGTTATGGCCCTGCTTGCTGGCTGGCCAAGGTGCTTCGCCAGCTTTGATGCTCGCATCTGGTGCCAGCACAGCAAGCAGTGGCTCCTATCATGAGCGAAGCAGCAGCACAGCAGGCCATAGCAGCAAATCCAAAGCAAGCAGCTCACCAGCATCGGCGCAGGATGGCAACGAATCAGTGACCTTGCAGCAGTACCATGAATGGGCAGATGGCACACGGTATGCTAACAGCACGATTCCATGGACAACAGCAAGCTGCCAGCTGCTGATCTTTAACTGCAACAGCTAGAGTGTGCGCAGCTGCGAAGTCATGCCCTTGCCCAGTGACATCACCTCCTGTTGCCTCTGGACATGCATGAGGCCCACATTGTGCCATCAGCAATTCCACATGCCAGCAAAGATGCTTAGTATGCGTGCTTCGTCTACTGTGATACGTTTCTGCTGTTGTCTCAAGCACGCAGCACCTAAACACAACCATGCATGGTCCAACGTGCCTTTCCCATGTGTCTGGACAATCACCAGGACTTGTGGATGGCCAATGCTCACGAGCTGAGACCGTGTAGCTGCACTACCTGCAGCAATTGCGATAAGCTGCTGGCAACCTGCTTCAATTTGCACTTGCCTGTATTCTTTCTGCATCTGCTCAGGTCAAAGTTGATGTTGAGCGCTCCTTGTACTCTTTTGCCTTGTTTCTTACTGAACAAGAGCGGGAAGCAAAGCGACAGGAGCTACAGCGACTGTTAAATGCTGTGGTGGTCAGTAATGAAGGTGAGCATCAACCTCATAGGGTGGCAGTGATCGTGGTGTTAACAGACCTCTGGGGCTTCGGATTCTGGTCAGTACAGTTGGCTTACTGGCCTGGTTCAAGGCTTTATGCCTTTCAGGTCTTTTCAAAGTGAAGCCTTGCCTGTATCCTTGTAACCTGTTTGTCATGTTGATTGCCGTGTGACATGCACATATGCTACACGCTGGGTAACAGTGCTTTTCAACCAGCTCGAGGCGTGAATCTGAGACACCATGCACCTAAAGACCTCAAGGTGCCATGTCTGCTCCCTGCATCTATGTCCTGTAGCAGGTACTGTGCACTACTATCAGGGCTTGCATGATGTGGCCTCAGTACTTCTACTCACAGCAGGAGAGCTGCCAGCCTTCGTGATGCTGTGCAAGCTAGCCACAGGTCATCTGCGAGATGCTACTCGGCCATCCTTGGACCCTGTTATTGAGCTGCTGGGGCTCATGGAACCCATTGTAGAGGCAGCAGATTTGCAGCTGGCACAGTTCATACAGAAACAGGGGTTGCCGCCATTCTACGCTCTGAGTTGGTTCATCACATGGTTTAGCCATGACTTGAAAGACTTCGGAGAGGTATGTTTCACAGCTGTGCTGCAACAGTACCTGCAAACCTTGCAACATCTAGTGTATGAGAAACAGCAATGTCACCTGCAATGGACTGCGTATGTCAAGCAGGTCATGTGCTGTGCGTGCTTTACACTTGACATGTGCCATCCATGCTACTGCTGCAGGTTTGTCGGCTGTTTGACCTGTTCCTGGCTACGCATCCGCTGATGCCGCTGTATGTCGGCGCAGCAGCTATGCGTACACAGCGGCAGCAGCTGCTTGCAGCTGATGAGATGCCCGTGCTGCACAGCAAGCTGGTGAACATGTCAATCACCAAGCGAGCAACAGCCGACCAGCTTGCTGTACAGGTATATTGCAGGATTGCCTGTTGCAGCCCTGCTACCCTGCAACTCCCAATCGCTCTAGTGGCTGGTCCAGCAGGGCCACTACCAAACAACACCGTCTTGCAGACTTACAAACCGTTTGAAAGCAAACAGCCCCTTGTCACTGCAGTTGCAGGTGAGCTCTGTTCCCGACAGTAGTTGTGCTTGTCGTTCTTCTTCCTACAGGCCATAGAGCTGTACAAGCGGGCTCCACCACAGCAGTTGATTGCCAGCCGCAGCTTGCTCCTTCAGCAGTGTGTGGCGCCGCGGGTTCAGCTGCGAGGTGGAACATGGCAGTATCCAGAGCCCAAGGTTACAGGGCCTGGGGTGTGGAGTCAACAGAAGCTTCAAGCCTTGGTGCAGTCCGTTGTCCGACTGCCTTTGCCAGGTATGTACGCTGCTTCTTTCAGGCAGCCAGCTTGAAGCTTAGGTGTAGCAGTCGACACTGCGTCCTTGTGTCTGCAGGGTGGGAATTTGTAACAGTTGTTGA
>JARWLF010000773.1:0-13065 GCA_029853055.1 Scenedesmus sp. KT-U
TAATACTGTGTGCTGCCGGTGGCAGCTGGTTTGCATGTGGCAGGAAGTTTTTGCATCTGGACTGTGTGTCAACCACACTTTGGTCGACTGCCTAACTGGCTGTGAACAGTGCAAATATCTATTTATAACACTATTAGTTGATGTAACACTTGCATAGGCCAGTTTTGCAAACGGAGTCACCCTGGCTGAGATTTTGCATAATGGGTCCTGAGGGCTCAATATATATACAAAAAAGATATTCAGCATATACGCGCATAGCAAAGCTACCGCGCCCGTAACCGTAAGGCCAGAGTCCAGAGAACCGCATCCCTTGTGTTGATATATGATATATGATAGGTTTCGGTAGAGGACCATGTATGGACAAACCGCTGGCAGTAGGGGGGGGGGGGGCATGGTCAGTGACTCAAGATGCGTACGCCCTTTTAGTGTATTGCAGCTGCTACTAATTTGTCTTGAAGGATTCGTGAAGTCTTGTTGTTCGCAGTTCGCACACAATAAGCTTCCAGAGGATATATACATCCTCAAAACCTTGTCCGTGCCTCGTTGCGCTCGGCATCCGGCGGGTGCTTGCGGACCCGCGGGTACGGCCGTCTGCGGCCACACAAAACAATGCTATGGATGAATCTTGCTCGCTTTGCTTTCACACTTCTCAACTCTTGCCCGTCGTCGAACACGCTGCAGCTTGCTGTGCCAGCGAATCCGCATGGCACTATTGATCCTGATGCGGCAGCAGTGTGCTCCGCGGCTTTTGGCTGTACACACCGCCATTTGCCCACATGTTCAATATATACAGTGGTTGCATATTCTTTGTTCACAGCATGGTCTACAAGACGATCCACAGCTGTCGTTGGGGACGGGACTCTACCAACGTGCATGAAATCCCAACAAGCCAGATATTGCAGAACCGGGGGTCGCGCAGGGCCTCTATAGCGGTTGTCAGGACCCCGCCGACTTGGTTTGCGATCTTCGAATTTGCGATTTGAAGTCGACATGAAGTGCATCTCGTACGTACGTCACAAAGTTCCTGGTTGGTGGTAGTCGTATTTTCATTCCTAGGGTCACCAGGGAAGCTAATCCACCCAAGCTGTGATACGTGACCACGACAAGACATCACCGGGGCAGGATTCACCTCAATACCCACCCTCACCCATCCCTCAATACCCACCCTTGCAACCTGACTCCATCCGTCATCATGCTCAAGCAATTGCAAAGTTCTCAACATCATTGTGTCTAGACTTGATAGCTTTGAACACAGCTTCAACTTGATGCAGTGGCTCTCTTCAAACATCAAATGGTATCATCAAGCATACAACGTTGTACCTTGTTACCAGGCTGGACTCCCCTGCCTTGCTACTCCTCTGCAACGGATCTTCCCAGCTGCAACCAGGTGCTTTCAGCAAGCACCAAAGGCTTGCCAGGCCTTTGGTGCTTGGTGGTTGAACCACACTCACACAGCAGTACCGGTCTGGGAATGGACTTGCAGATATCACTGGCTGGCAGCCATGATGAGCAAGAACTAGTACCGTACCCGTTGTCTAGAGCCACATGGCGCACACCCTACAGGGTCCTAGCTAGGTCAACAAGTCAGGGCCGCACGGCTTAGACTCTAAGAATGTGACAATTGCTCAAGACAAGGTCACTAGAACATCGAGCAACTGGACAGTGTATTGTAGAGTTTGCGGTCCCGAAGCACTCAAATGCTGAGCATACGACACTCACTACACAAGCCCACATGGTTCGCTTCCAGTTGCAGGCAACACAGGAAGAGCAACTAACACAGCCTTGGTATATTGCAAGACAACACTCGAGTACACGCGGGACACAACATACAATGTGATGGGTGCATCATGTGGCTAGCTAGCACGCACAAGCTGACTCCCTGCACTTGGAATGATTTACTGCGACTCTGCACAACTCGACCTGCAGCTTTGCAATCTCATCATGCCAAGTACATCAACACAGTTGTAGCTACACGTAATGTATGTAGAGCTACACGTAGCATGTAGAGCTGAGTGCACATGACAGTATCTAGACCTGTCAACAACTGTCCTACAGTATGTATGGGATTTGAGCTTTGTTTTGGAGTGAACAGCTCTAGAAGCCCGTGTAAGGTGCAAACATATGTTCAAGTACAAGTCTCAGGACAGTAAGATCTTGCGAGCAATGGTGCCAAGCGTGACAACACGGTGGCTATCCATTTATAAGCATGGCAAGGTAGAAAAAGACACACACGCACTGCGATAGGCTATCGTGACTTTGCAGTCTTGTGTCGACAAAGCATAGTTCCCCCTTTGCCGTGTACGCCACTGTGGCCTTTGCGGCACTTTGCCGGGCATGATGTACGAATCATCTGGCTTTAAACCTCATGTTTTCCAGTCCCCGGGTCTCTCTGTCGCACGCTCAGGACAACAGCGGAACAAATGAAGAACTACTGTCGACTAGCAGAGCACGCGCGAGTGAATGTTCACAACATGCAACAACCGATCCGATACTGACGGATTGTCGATGATGCCAGCAGATTGATATCCTACGCTTGAGTGGAGACTGTGTACCAGGCGTATACAAAGTATTGTGACGGATTCCTCGTTCAGATCTCACTGGATGTTTTCAACCCCAGTGAAACACACGGCGCCCAGCGGCACTTCACGGCAGTCTGCGGCCCCCTGTGGCGTTTCACGGTCCGCGGAACACAGAAACACAAAGCCAGTTGAAAGATGCCAGTTTCTCACACGCCTTCAAGAACACCACAAAATGTCTTTGCTGTTGTCGAAGTATTAAAATCCGAGTACAACATATCGGTGCGACCTCGTTTGTGGCAAGGTGAGCCGCGGACTCGTCGATTTTTGAGCGGCATGTTACGCGCCCCTCTCCCAGAGCGCTAAATCTTCATAGAGTACATCAGAGATGTAGGTCCCGAAATACTGAGTGGGTGGTAGTCCTGATTCAACTTGCAGTCATTATGCAGCAAGAGTTTTACTACTACTGGCTAAGTACTGGCCAACTAGTTGTAGTACTACTAGCCAACTACTTCACTACTACTGGCTAACTTTACTACTACCAGCTAGCAGAAGTGCTCGTATAAGACGATGACGCCTCATACTAATCAGCATGTACCAATCACCCAGTGTTGCTTTGTATCTCTGAGCAAACAACACAAAAGGTGTGCAACTCATCACATGCCATTTGGTAGAACAAGCAGAAGTGAACATGGGCACCCAGTCTCAAAAGCTTTGACAGTTTGGAACCTTGTCACTGGCAGTATGAGTAACATGGTCAGGACGCTTAGAGTACTTGCAAGAAAGTTGAGTTGGCAAACCAACGGTCATACATGCAGATCATACACACAGCAATGTAATTGGCAGAAGAAAGCATACCAGGGTCACTAGGCCAAACAACACACCATTGCGAGAACTATTGACCAAAGTTTCTTGCTCGGGACATCACCACCTCGGGTGTATAAGAAACATGGAGACTGGTGTGTGATGTCCACCTCTGCGGAGCTGACAAACTCCATTATCATGCTCTAGCAATTGCGAAGATCTGACACCTTTGTGACTCAAAACAACGTTGTTAACACGAGAATGACAACTCAACGACTTTATGCCGTGCTCTCCTTGAAAGTGGCCTGGTGATTATCAAGCATACATCAGTACAACAGGCTTCACCCCCCTGCCTTGCTAGTCCTCCAATACAGATCGCACACAATAGCAACCATGCACGCCCCAAAGGTCTACAACCACACTCACGCAACAACACCGGCCTAGTAATGGATTCGCAAACACCAGTATGATGGGCAGAAACAAGTACTGTACGCATTGCGGCTAATTGTCTAGGGCCGTGGCCACATGGCGCACGCCCTTGGTCAACAGCTCAGGGCCCCACGCCTTGAGACTAAACACGTTCTATAGACTGCAAACGTTGTAAACTTTGCGGTCCAAAGTACCAAAATGCTACACAATCATGATGGTTACCGTAACGGTTACTATGCTAGCCCACATTACTCACATACCAGCTGCGGGTGCGATAGAAACAACAGCTGGCACACCCTTGGTTCAATGCAAGAAAAACACTCAAGTCCGCCGGGTGCAACATACAAGCAGTGTGATGGATACATTATGCAGCTTGCTAGCGAGCACAAGTTCTCTCCCTTGAGTTGGAGTGCTGGACTGCATTTCGACATGGGCAAACTCTGCATAGCTCATGCGGCAGGTTTGCAATCACATCATACCAACTACTTTGACTTGATCGTTGCTACACATAGTGACAGACCTGCAAGCAGAGCTGCGTGCACATGACACTATCTAGACCTATCAATACTTGTCACTACAGTACATATGTACTTTGGGCTGGGAGTGAATAGCTGCTAGACGCCCATGTCAAGTACAACAGTTTGCTCAAGTACGAGTGTAAGAACAATGAGATCTTGCGAGCAATGGTGCCGAGGAGCGTGACAACCCGATGGTTATCCGTCGATAGCAAGAAATGACACACACGCAACAATAGTGTCTTTGCAGTCTTGCTTTGACACAGATGCTGATGTTTTGTTTCTTTGTAAAACAGCATGGCCTTGCGGCTATTTCCCGGGCAAAACTATGAACCAGCTCGCCTGAAACCTCATACCAAGCCCCGATTTCTCTGTCTCAAGGTCAAAACAGGAGCGGCACAGATAAACAACAATAGTCAACTGGAAACAACGCGCAAGTACACGTTAACAACATGCAGCAACCGAGTTCACAACACGTGTTGCAATTGCAATTGCAGCACTGATGATGCTAGCAGATCAACATCTCTACGCTGGGTGACCCGTTCTTCGTTCTCTTGGTCGTGTAAGTTGTCGTCAGCCCCATTGAAACGCACGGCACCCCGCAACTTCTCGCGGTCACCGGAACAACAGGAGCACGAAGCAAATTCGAAGAGGTCGCTCTTTCACGCGCTTTCAACAACACCAAACAATAGTTTGATGTGTACCAAAGTAGTTGGTATGAACTACAGCGACTTTTTGGGACCTTCGGTGTCTCTGGCATTGTGAGCCGCGGGCCCGCCGAAATCTCACCGTAGCGTTACGCGCCCCCCTCCCAAAACGCTAATCCCTTCATTCCCTTCGGGAATTTCGGGTGTGCTGCTGCAGCAAGTAAGCGTTTGACGTATCCGATGCCGCTTCTTGCATATGATAAGAGATGAGTCGATGAAGATTGTGATTCGCAGGCCGTCTCCATACGGAGTGGGCTGATGTGAACCGCATGTCGACATGCGGGTGCGCGACCAAGATAAGCGCAACAAGCGACTCCGTTGAAGTGCAAAAGAGGTACATCAGAGTTGTAGGTCCCGAAAATCTACTGTCGATGGTAATTGTGGTAAAATACCACGCTGTTGCCGAAACCAGCGCTAGTACGTGCAACGTTAGTCTATTTACGTTTTCTGTGTACGTGCTGCTGCCCTTGAAAGCTGCAATGCTGCTAATATATAGGCAGATGCTACAAGATTGGCCTGTGTCCGAGTCAGCTTCGTCACATGCAGTCTGACAGATCCTGCAACACCGGAGCTCGCTATGCAACGACACACCGCAGCCTCAACGGATTATGCATGCATGTCAGTCACAACCTCATTGACATCCTTCAATCCTTCAACCTAGAGGCCGCTGCTCAACATGGTGCTGGAGTACGTTCGTGGAACCTTTTGCTCATCGACAACCCTCGTTCGGTGTGCAGGTAATACTAGCTGACTTTCGGACCTACAGTAGATGTTTTTGCAGCATGTTCAACGTACTCGGTACCGTGAGTAGTGGCCCTGATACTTGCAGCATGCTTTGCTCTTTACATATTGACTGCTTTGCTGCCCTCCTGTCTCTTTCACAACGCTAGTATATAAAGTGCATTTGAGATGTAGGTCCCGAGATTCCCTGTGGGTGGTAGTCGCGTATTGGTTTGCAGTCACAGTGTGCAGCAAAGTACCAGCTAGCAGAAGTAGTCATGTTCCTGAAAAAAAACATCATGCGCAAGTCCTAATTGTGTCCACATGGCTAGGGTTTAGGGTGGAATTCACCTGGACTTTGCAACTAGAATTCTAGGATAAGTGAGAGGGAGTAGCATTTATCTGACATTTCGAAGGGAATGGAGAAAGCAGTGTTGTGGCAGGGACATGTAACGTGAAGCTCCTATGTCGGGCGGGTTCGCGGATACGGTGCCAGAAACAACTAAACGCCGCTCAATGTCTCTGTACCTACAAATCAAACAAAGCAGCAACACAGTATAAATGCTATGATGCAATGGAAGCAGCTGCCTAGACAACGCATGCGTAGAGCAGCTTGAAGTGCT
The DNA here is from genome assembly GCA_029853055.1 of Scenedesmus sp. KT-U. Taxonomy (NCBI): domain Eukaryota; kingdom Viridiplantae; phylum Chlorophyta; class Chlorophyceae; order Sphaeropleales; family Scenedesmaceae; genus Scenedesmus; species Scenedesmus sp. KT-U. The sequence continues at coordinate 6,315 of JARWLF010000773.1, forward strand.
GTCGGATTTTGGTAAGCAGCTAGCAGAGAGCTGTATTACAAGCATACCGGAGGTTTGTGTCATGTTACTGGTCATCTTCCTCTGTACTTTACCTGCGTAAATGCTTCGATACATGCTTGGTGGTGATCAGCTGCATTGTTGGAGTGTACTTTCGCCATTCAGGCAGTACGCAGTCAACTTCTGGCATCATCGTGGTATCAGTTGCTGCATGTTTTGAATGTGGCCTCGCGCGTTGTACGTGTTTTGCAAATAGATATGCAAAGAGATACATGCTGCTCTCTCTCCTAAACCCTATGCAGCTGGTGCAAACCACGCATCTGTAGCCACTCACTCACTCACTCACTGAGGCCTGAAGGTGGACATGATCTGCAGCAGCAATGTCAGCCCCTGAGTGTTGACCTGCGTATGCAACAGTCCGATGCAGAACTGCACACATGTGCAAGCTTGTTGTAATTAAGCTTCTTGTACAACATGGCCATGGGCCTGTACACACCACAACATCGCAGACGCATACAAGCCATCAGGTCAAGGGTCGATAATTCTATAGAGCTTTCAGGAGTTGTTTGTCGTAGCTAAAGATTGAGCTTATTCCCTGGCAAGCAGAAGATATTAAGGTTCAGAACTAGCACAACGAATGAACATCATTTGCTTGAGTCTGCTTTGTCAGTACAGGGCGCTTCTGGAAGTAGGCAGCTGTCCTTGGCACCTCTGGGTTCCTGACATATACACCTGAGCTTGGTCTAATGCCTTTATGTGGATCATTGTGTTGCCTGCTGTGCTGAAGCTCTGGACCCACTGGATCACTGGCAAGTTCTGCAAAGCAGTACCTTGGAAGCACTTTGACTTTCGCTGGGGTTGCCCCCAAACTTCTGAGGGGTGTCAGGGTCTCTCAAGATACACAATCAGCACGCAAGTTGGCAGTTTGGTAGCCTACGGTTATCACAATGATACCAAGTTCAAGAGTCGTCGTGACCAACGTGGGTGTCTTGCACAGCATAAAAGATGTCATGTGTTGTCCTATCTCTGGTTCATATTGTTGTCACTCACCTGATGCAATCGATGCTGGGCTACCCTTATCTTATTACTGCTACTGCCCTATGCAGTTGTACTCTGATGCTACTGCTGTCCAGCTACCAAGCTCAACTTAGAAACATGCAACAACAATTCATGTAACCTAATGTGGAACCGTACCTTCTGTTTGCACCAGCACCACGTAGAAACCGTCATGAGACAAAGCCCAGTAAGCTCTAACCTTTTAGTGGGCAGACACATGGCAATCAACTCACACAAGCAGCTATCGCACTATGGTTTCAGTAGACCATCACTGTCGCTTCAAACTCTCCCAGTAACCTATCGCACACGCCATGACACATACTCAGTGCAGAGCGCTTTGTTTGATCAATTCCTTGCTTGCTTCAAGCACTTGGCAATTTAAGGGGCAGATAATATAGCTGCCACACAAAGCTTGTTATGCCGTCTGTCAGGTTGATTATTGTAATGTGAACCTTTCTGAAAACTTTGAAGTGACCGTGGTTTTAATCAAGGGCCATCCAGATAACAACACCCGGTACATCTGCATTGCCACTTCATGTTCTACTGCCGCTTCAACGTACATGTTGCATGGCACATGAACAAAGAGTAATCATAGTGCATGTGTACTGACACTCCTGGTGCTGCTGGTTGCAGCAGCAGCACAGTCCATCACGTTTGTGAGAAAAATCTGGAGCCTGATGTGCTTTCATCCACAAGTACAAACAACTACAAGCTTACGGCCAGGAAGATATTGCCGATATTGCTAGCGTTCCCTCAATTGCTGCCTGCGGACCCGCCAAATGCCGATCATTGCAGCACATGGCTCCCAATTGCAAGCGCTAATTCAATAGAGTTCATTACCATTTTGGTTGCCAACCCAAAGTTTGGGGCATGCACTAGATCAGGATAGGGCATAGGACCATCATGGTACCAACAGTAATACATATCTGTCCTACTTGCAGCCCTGAGCACACTGTGCCTAGACACACTGGGAACAACATGACTCCCATTGCCGAGTGTGACAAGCAGTGTATGATGAATTTGCACCAGCTTGTACCAATGCAATCATCGGATGTGCAATGCTCTGACGCGGCACGGGTGGCACCCAGTGTACTCAGAAGCGTTGCACCATCTTGTGTTGAGCCTCATGCAGCAGACACTTCATATCCACCACCACCATCACCAGTGCAACACTGCATCACTGCATCACAGTGCTGCCGCCAGTCAGTGACCTTGGCCAGGGTGCTCTCAGCTTGATGCCCAGTCACCAAGGGTATGGAGCTCCCGGAGCCAGATGTTATCTGAGATGATTTCAGATAACATCTGCTACAAGGAAGCTGACAGCCATGCAAAGTCGCTGGATGGACAAAGCTCTTCCGAAGAGCTTTAGGCTAAGGTGTGCCACAAAGTGAGGAGCCTCCTAGGCTAGCGTCTGACAGCCTGTCAGGCCGACGTAACACTTCAAGTGTTATTTGAAGTCACTTGAAGTGGCCGTCATACTGTGTGTCAAATTTGACTGGCAGGTCAAAATTTTGGAGTTGTGCTGGCTCAGTTGTTTAATGTAGCTGTGGAGGGTTGCATATTATTACAGGCTGACTGGCTGTTGGTGCCACCAGTACCTGTCATTATGTATTCTAGCTGACCATCATGGCGTATGATGCACCACTATAGCATACCAACAGCCTGCCAAAGGACAAGCCTAGCACATCAGGTAGTCAGCAGCTGGAGTTACGGTGATAGTGAATGGATTGTGTACCGGTGATGATTAGCTGGTGTGTGTCTACCAGCAGAGTACAGAAACCTCTGGTGCTGCACAGATTGGTTGGTACTCAGTGTACGGTACGTTGGTGTTGCCAACTTGGCACTGAGTGTGCCTGCGGTGCTCAGACTCAGCGTCAGGGGCAGAGGCTCTCTGGCAGTGCAGCACTTGAAGCTGTGTCAGCATTTTTGACAGTCCGTGCTCATGTGACATAAGGACACGTATGATATGTGTGTATAGTTACATGCGGTCACATGACATGTAGTGAAGCACTGTTTGGTGTGTGCAAAGTTGCACAACAGGATTGGAGTTGTGTGCTGTGTGTATGACTGAGTGCAAGCGGGCGACGATGGTCCAATGAGATACCTGCTGCTTGCTAGCCAGATACATAAGCACTGCCTGTTGTGTGCGGAGAATACGGTGTTGCCTTCAGAAAACCGTTTTCCGTAGAGAGTTTCCACGGTGGAATTCCACGGTGGAATTAATGCCCAAGGAGCCTGTTCTTGGCTCGTTCTACGGGCGAAGTTACTCACTGAGTGACGGTCACTCTCTTGATATGAATGATGTGGCTCCGAGCTATGACTGATGCATGCAGCGCAGTGCAGAGCACTCATAGTACAATCTGGTCTTGGCACTTAGCCAGTCGTTGGCATGTGACACCCAGGCCCTGGCAGTGCCCAGCAGTGCGGCGAAGTGTATAAGGTGCATACATGTCTGGCCCAGATACACTGTGTCAGATGTATCTATTCCATCATACGACAAGTGAGGCGAGGCAGCCCCGTGTCACTCATCGAGTCTGCTGCTTGCTAGCATCCATGCCCGCAACATCAGGGCCTGGTTCTGTTATTGTAAAGCTTTGGTGTGTCTGCTGCTGTAATGTACAACGTACAGCTGTAATGTGCAGCGTGCAGTATCATCCCGGTCATTGACCCAACTTCTTTGCTGTCTCTGTAGAACCATCAGTTATACAGCTACCTCGACCTGTAGTCATCAGTGCCCTCGTGATGATACAGATATAGTCTGTTACAGCTTAATGATATCATAGTCGGTCTGGACAAACAAGTTAGCGGATGTCAACTCATAAACCAGCACATCTTGCTGCATCCCTAAAGATGAACTTGTGTGACTGCCACGTATTGTCATCACAGTATAACTCAAAGCTACAGGCCTACTTGCTGCATGAGTTGTGCTGTTTGTAGCGCAATGTATGTCTTGAAAAAAACAACAAGATGGCTCTAAGGTACTAGTGTTTCTTGTTAGCAAAGGCAACAGCAGCAGCGACCAACCAGAAGCTGCTGCGAAACAAGGCTGCATACACATGGACACACACAGTCATCATGTCTGTATGAGCCTTCGCTAGTGCTTCCAACATTCTACAGTTGTGTCTTCAATGTTAAGGCTATACTTATGCTGAGTGGTCAGCACCATTCAACAGGCTTCTGTTGCCAGTGCCTCGAGGTTCTACAGCTGTCATCCTCCTGCAATACACAGCAAATACCCAAGCATGTGTAAGTTAGAGAAGACTGGAGGCAACAAGTTGCTAGCTGTCGCAGCAATATGTGGGTAGCATGATTTATACAAACATCTATGAACATATGTTTTGTACGATAAGACCTACTGTCATGGTGCCATTGTATCAAGCAACCTACTGTCATGGTGCCATTGTATCAAGCATCATGAGCATACGCATTAATATGCCGACAAATAAGTGTTGTGTTTGGCATCAATTTCTTACCTCCTCCTGATGATGAAAAAGGCCACCACAGCGATGATGATGACACCACCGGCACCACCAACTACTCCTCCAATGATGGCTGCAAGGTTGGTAGACGCTGCAGGAGTATCTACCTTGACTGGAGTCACAGTCATACCGGTCACTCCATATGTGGTAATGAACTCGCTGCTGAAGAGTTCCTCGGGCTCTGTGATACCTCTCATGTAGGTTGCGATTGCGTTCAAGGCATTGCTGTCAGTGATTGCCTTGGTGTCAAGTAGTACATCAAACTTGATAGAGCCCTTCTCGATGTTAAGAACCTGAATATCTTCCTTGCTGATGCCCACAAAGCCCTTTGCTGTGAATGATGTGTGGATCTCACTCTTCACAGCCTCAGAGAATGCTTTCACCCTGGTGCTGTCTTTCAAGAAGTCATCAACACTGCCAAAAAGTGTTTCGTTGATCTCAAGTCTAAAGCTGTACTTGAGGGGCTGGCCAGGAACCTGCAACAATGCAGTAGTCAATAAGCTATAGTCACTGAACAAATCAACTTTTGGTGCACTGCTTCACCGTCCCTCCAAAGCCACATCAAAGCCGAGCAAGGCCAAAGCTTGGCGAATGCTGCTTGTGTAGTTGAGCGATTATGCCAAGCTCTCGTTCGTCAAGCATTGCAACAGCTTGGTAATGACATCAACTCACCGGAGCATCTCCTGTCACTGCTGCTGGTGGCTTGACAACTTCTGGTGTTCCTGCTGGCCTGTTGGGATCAACACGCTTGCCGATGATGTATGAGCCAGCGCTGCTGACTGTGCAGGTTACAGTGGGTACAGCTGGAGTGCCGACCTGCTGCACACCACTGGATGTCGCTCCAACATCCCATGTGACCACACCATTAACAATCTTTCCACAGTCGTACAACATCCACTCTTCCTTCTGCTCCCAGGTGGGAATGCTGACAGTGGCTGTGCAGCTGTCACAGGGCAGAGCTGACTTGCTGTCACCAGCAACTTCAACTGTCGCTGCACCTGAGACAATTGTGCGCTCGCCAACAGCCTGTAGCTTACGGGATGCAGGAACTGCTGATGCTGCTGCAGTTGAAATGAGTGGCGCAGCATCAGGCAGATATGTAAATCTGACGGGCACCACAACATCAGCACATGTGGCTGCTTTGCCAATAGCATTGCCATCTTCATCGACACAACTGCCAACCAATGGTTTGCTGAACTTCAGCTGTGCGTTCTCGCCATTGGCAGCGGTGGCTTGGTTGCCTGTAGCATCAAGAACAGGGCCAGACACAACATTCCACTGCTCGTAGTTGCGACCAATGAAGTTGGCAACTGACAGGTAGAGGCCATTGTCGCCACCAGAAAGGTATGACGCAGGCCCTGCTCCTTGAGCTAGCAAGTCTCCAATGTTCTTGGCCTGGGCGGCATGAGGTGGTGTGAATGCATCAGCTGCAACCACGGGAGCTGGTGTGGTGGCAACCACAACCGGTGCAGGTGACGGGCTTGGTGCTGGGCTTGTTGAATTTGTTGATGGGGATGGAGAAGCAGTCTGGTTGGCCTGCTGCAGGTTACGGTGTGCATACACTGGTGATACTGCAGCTGCAGACTCCAGCAGACTCCTGCTGTAGATTGTGTTGACATCCAACCAGTCAGGCAGCTCTTCCAGCAACCTCCTAGCAACCTTGGCAGCCTTAGCACATGAGCCAGGAACCTTGCAACTGGCCTGAAGGTCATTACCAGCAGCAACCACAGCCCAGAGACGGGAGGCTTCAGCAGGACTCAGGGCCTTCTTCTTGAGCTTGGCAGCTGCAATGCCAGAGTCGGCAACTCCCAGCATCTTGTCCTTGGTGTCCTTGCTGAGTTGAGTGGAGGCCTTGGTGAGGGTGGCCACAGCGGAAACAACCTGTACAGAAATAGGCAGCCTTTCAAGAGCCTGTACAGAGCCGACACACTACATGTTTAAGCCTGATGCAGCTGGTGCCGAATGAGACTCTGAGTAGCATTAGCAACCTATCTAGCAAACCTGGTAGATGAATATCACGCTCACCTGCTGCATTGTCTCGGGATCATTGATGTAGTCACTTGCGCTAACAGCAAGGGTATTGATCATTGAAGATGTCTTGGCAGCAATGGCCTTCTGCACCTGCTCCTTCTCTGCATCAGACTTGGTTGCTGCAACATCAGGCTTGTTGGCAAACTCTGACAGACTCTGCAGAGCCTGAGCGCCTGAAGCCAACACTG
>JARWLF010000774.1:0-13057 GCA_029853055.1 Scenedesmus sp. KT-U
TCGCCAGCCGCGCATCCACGCTGAAGCCCGGCGATGCGGTGATGCTGAACAACCCCTACCGCGGCGGCACCCACCTGCCGGACGTGACGGTGGTGACGCCGGTGTTCGACCGGGCGGGCGCCCGCATCCTGTTCTGGGTGGCCAGCCGGGGCCACCATGCCGACATCGGCGGCATCACCCCCGGCTCCATGCCGCCCGGCAGCACGGACATCGCGCAGGAAGGCATCCTGATCGACGATGTGCTGCTGGTGGAGGGCGGGCGGCTGCGGGAGGGGGCGGTGCGGGACCTGCTGCTGTCCGGCCCCCATCCGGCCCGCAACATCCCCCAGAACCTGGGCGATTTCCGCGCGCAGGTGGCGGCCAATGTGCGCGGCGCGGAGGAACTGCTGCGGATGGTCGATCTTTTCGGGATCGAAACAGTCCAGGCCTATATGGGCCATGTGCAGGACAACGCCGAGGCCCAGGTGCGCCGGGCCATCGGCGCCCTTCGTGACGGGTTGTTCGTGCAGCCGCTGGACAACGGGGCGGAGATCCGGGTGCGGGTCACCATCGACCAGGGGGCCGGCACCGCCCGTATCGACTTCACCGGCACCAGCGCGCAGCAGCCGAACAATTTCAATGCCCCATCCGCGATCACACGGGCGGCGGTGCTGTATGTCTTCCGCACGCTGGTGGAGGATGACATCCCGCTGAACGATGGCTGCCTGAAGCCGCTGGAGATCATCATCCCGGAAGGGTCCATGCTGAACCCCCGCCCGCCCGCCGCCGTGGTGGCCGGCAACGTGGAGGTCAGCCAGGCGGTGACGAACGCGCTGTACGGCGCGCTGGGCGTGCTGGCGGCAGCCCAGGGCACCATGAACAACTTCACCTTCGGCAACAGCCGCCACCAGTATTACGAGACGATCTGCGGCGGGTCCGGCGCGGGGCCGGATTTCGACGGCACCGACGCCGTCCACACCCACATGACCAACAGCCGCCTGACCGATCCGGAAGTGCTGGAATGGCGTTACCCGGTGGTGCTGGAGGGGTTCCGCATCCGTCGGGGGTCTGGAGGCGCCGGGCGGCAGCGCGGCGGTGACGGGGTGGTGCGCCGGCTGCGCTTCCTGGAGCCGATGACGGCGGCCCTGCTGGCCAACAACCGCCGCATCGCCCCCTTCGGCTTGGCAGGCGGGCAGCCGGGCCAGCCCGGCGCGGGCCGCGTGATCCGCACTGATGGGGGTGTCGAGGAACTGCCGGCCACCGCCACGGTGGAGATGGCGGCCGGCGACGTGTTCGAGATCGAGACGCCGGGCGGGGGCGGGTTCGGGGCGCCATGACGCGTGGCCGTGACGCGCCCCCGCGGATCGGATAGGATGTGCCCATGCCCGACGCGCTCTACGACACCGACTATTACGCCTGGACCAAGGAACAGGCGCAAAAGCTCCGCCGGCTGGCCGCCGAGCGGTCGAACGTCGACCTCGACCTGGAGCATCTGGCGGAGGAGGTGGACGATTTGGGCAACGAACAGCGCTTCCGCGTGGAAAGCCTGCTGGAGAATGTGATCGAGCACCTGCTGAAGCTGGAACATTCCCCCGCCGCCAACCCACGCAATGTCTGGCGGCGGGATACGCTGAAGGCCCGGACCGAGCTTGACCGTCGGCTGACGGGCACCCTTCGCAACCACCTGGTCGCATCGCTGCTCCGTCGGTACGCCAAGGCGGCGAAGACTGCCGCACAGGGGCTGGCGGAAGATGGGCTGGACGCGGGGGCGCTGCCCGAATGGTGCCCCTACAGTTTCGAGTCGCTGCTGGACGAAGACTGGTACCCCACCAACCGGCACGGGCTGGACTGACCGGGGTCAGCCCCGGCGCGGGTGCCCGTCATGGGGGCCGAGGTGCCGCCTGGGTGCATCGTCCCAGTGCATGGCCCCGATCTCCGCATTGCGCGCGGGGTGAAGGGGGTATGTCACCTTGTTGTCGGGGCGCTTGTGTTCGCCCATGACCAGCAGCCGCACCGGCTGGTCGGTGTTGTTCAGGATCGTATGGGCGATGCCGGTGCCGGGCTTGAAGCCCACCGCATCGCCCGGCCGCAGCCGGTACAGGTGCCCGTCGATCCAGGCATCGGGCGTGCCCTCGATGACATAGACCAGCTCCTCCTCCGTGCTTTCGGCATGGGGCCAGCTGGTGCGGCGGCCCGGCGGCAGAAGCTCATGGTGCACGCCCAGCCGGGTGAAGCCGAACACCCGCCCGAAGGGGGAGCCGATGGAGAGAAGCTCCGTCGAGCCGGGATAAGTAGCCGTGTCGGGGTCCTGGATTTCCGTCCAGTGGCGGATGCAGTCGGGGCGCGGCGGGGTGTCGGTCATGGCAGGGGTCCGGGCTTGGCGCGGGCGGCGGGAGCGGACATGATAGGCGCCCCGCCCCGGTTTTGAGAATCCCCATGCCCGCCTTCGACCCCGCCCTGCTGGCCGCCTATACGCTGGCGGCCCTGGCCCTGTCGCTGACCCCGGGGCCGGACATGCTGTTCTGCTTCGCCAACGGTGTGGCGCATGGGGCGCGCGGCGCGCTGGCCGCGGCGGCCGGCATCTTCCTGGGGCTGGTGGTGCATGTCACCGCACTGACCCTGGGGCTGGCGGGGCTGGTCGCGGCATCGCCGGTGGCGTTCGAGGCGCTGCGCTGGGCGGGCGCGGCCTATCTGCTGTGGATCGCGGTACAGACCTTCCGCAGCCCACCGATGATGTTGACCGCGGAAGCGACAGACACCCAGCCACGGGCACCGGTGGGAACCATCCTGCGCCGCGGCTTCATCACCTGCCTGTTGAACCCCAAGCTGCTGCTGTTCTTCCTGTCGCTGCTGCCGCAGTTCATCCGGCCGGAGGCGGGCAGCGTGGCGGCGCAGACCTTCATCCTGGCGCTGATCCTGGTGGTGCCGGGGCTGGTGATCAATGCGGCGGTGGGCGTGGGCGGCGGCGGCATCGGCCGCTTCCTGGCCCGGAATCCGATGCTGGCGCGGGTCCAGCACTGGCTGGTCGGCGGCATCTTCCTGGCGCTGGCGGCCCGGCTGGTGTTCAGCGCGCGGGGATAGGTTGGCGCGCGACAGGGCCGCCGGGTTCCCGTATAAGAACAGGCGCTTACCGGATTGCGGAGGGATGGTGCGGCATGGATGTGGAGCGCTTGATCGGATCGCTGCTGCGATCCGGCATGGGGCGGAAGGGGGTGTCGCGCAGCCTGCGCCGGGCCGCCTTCTCCGGGCAGGGGCTGACGCTGCTGGCTGGCATCGGCATCGCCGCCTATGAGCATTTCCGCAGCCAGGGCGCCGGCGGCGCGCCAGCGCCAGCACCAGCGCCAGCCAGCGGCCCGGCCACCCCACCGCCCTTCCCTGGCGCCACCCCGACCGCCGCCGCCCAGCCCGGTCCCCCGCCCCCACCCCAGCCGGACCTGCTGCTGCAGGCGATGGTGCAGGCGGCGCTGGCCGACGGGGTGCTGGACGCGGCGGAGCGGGAGGCGATCCAGACCTATCTGTCGCGCGATGGCGTGACGGAGGCGGAGCGCGCCTATTTTGCCCGGCTGCTGGCCGATCCCGGGACCATCGACGACCTGGCCGCCCGCGTCCAGGACCCCGGCACCGCCGCCGAGGTCTGGGCCGCCGCCCGCATGGCCATCGATGCCGACACGGAGGTCGAGCAGGACTTTCTGCGCCGATTGGGGGAGCGGCTGGGGCTGGATGGCGCCGCCCGCGCCGATATCGAGGCCCGGCTGGTGGAAGCCGGGGCCGCCTGAACCCACCGACCAACATCCCTGAAGGGAAGAGGCAGATGAGCCAGTGGTTCTTCCATACATCGCGTGAGCAGGTGGGCCCGCTGGACGGGCAGGCCGCGCTGGATTTCGCCCGCCGCAACCCCGACGCCTTCTGCTGGCGCCAGGGCCAGGCGGAATGGCTGCCGATCAAGGCGGTGGCGGAGCTGTCGGGGGAGACCAGCCCCTGGGCCGGCGCCCCCACCCCACCCCCGCCGCGCGCCGGGGTGCGCCCCGGCCGCGCCGATGAGATCGACTTCAAGATCTTCGGCGAGGACATCCAGTTCGTGGAGGTGGAGCTGGACCCGGGCGAGAGCGCCATCTCCGAAGCGGGGGCCATGGTCTACAAGGACGCCAGCGTGCAGATGGCGACCGTCTTCGGCGATGGCTCCGGCGCGGAGGGGGGCAGCTTCATGGACAAGCTGCTGGGCGCCGGCAAGCGGCTGGTGACGGGGGAGAGCCTGTTCACCACCGTCTTCACCCAGACCGGCACCGGCAAGGCCAAGGTGGCCTTCGGCGCGCCCTACCCGGGCACCATCCTGGCCTTGAACCTGGCCGACATGGGCGGGCGCATCATCTGCCAGAAGGACGCCTTCCTGGCCGCGGCCAAGGGCGTGTCGATCGGCATCCACTTCCAGCGCAAGGTCCTGACCGGCCTGTTCGGCGGCGAAGGGTTCATCATGCAGCGGCTGGAGGGCGATGGCTGGGTCTTCGCCCATGTCGGCGGCTGCGTGGTGGAACGCAAGCTGGCCCCCGGTGAGGTGCTGCATGTGGACACGGGCTGCGTCGCCGCCTTCACCCCCGATGTGGAGTTCGACTTGGTCCAGGTGGGCGGGGTGAAGTCCATCCTGTTCGGCGGCGAGGGGCTGTTCTTCGCCACCCTGCGGGGGCCGGGCCGGGTGTGGATCCAGTCCCTGCCCTTCTCCCGCCTGGCCGGCCGCATGCTGGCCGCCGCCATGCCGGGCGGCAGCAAGGGCGAGGGAAGCGTGCTGGGCCCGCTGGGGGACATCGTGATGGGCAACCGGCGGTGAGGTAGCGGGCCGATCCATGGATGCATTCGGAAAACAGCCCTGATACCATTCAGGATAGCTGAACCCACCGGGCATCGTCATGGTCATCCCGTTCCTCCGATCAGCGGCCATTGCCATCCCTCTGACGCTGGCTCCCGTTGCGGTGCAGGCGGCCGAAGGTGCGCCCAGCCCGGCTACGGACGCAGTCGAACAGACGCAGCCACGCCCCACCGCCACGCCCGTGCACCGGGTCGCCCCCCAATACCCGGCGGGCGCGGCAGAGAATGGAAGTGGAGGCTCCGTCCTGGCCGAGTACTCGGTCGATCCACAGGGCCGGGTCAGCGATGTCCGGATCGTCGAATCTGAGCCGCCCGGACTCTTCGACGCCGCGGTTCTACGGTCGATCCAGTCATGGAAGTTCCTCCCCCTGGACCAGGAGCCGCCTGGCGTGCAGCGGGAGAACATCCAGGTACGGCTGCATTTTGGCGTGCCGGGCAGCAGCAATCCGCCGCCGGTCATCCCCTTCGACTGCTCAAAGAGCATGCTCCGCATCGCCGAGTTCAAGGGCGACTGCCGTTTGCACGAGTCAAGCGACGTCTATCAGGGGAGGTTCGAACAATTCAGGCTGGAACTGGTCGTCCAGTACTCGGAAGAGCGGCAGCAGAAAAATTGGGTTGGGCGAACCCAGCAGGCCGCCAGACTCAACAAAATCAGGCTGAACCCGACGCCGATAATCAGCCGGGGCGACTTGCAGGCCTATCCCTATGCGAAGGAAGACGGCTCATCCTGCGCATGGTTCGGCCATGTACGGCCTGATCCGCATTCCCCTCGCAGGGACGCGTACATGGTGGGGGCGCTGTGCCGATCCGATGCAGCCATCTTGCCTGCCGATCTGGAGCGCCTCATGGCAGCAATCGGGTGGGCGGACGGCCAGCGGTAAGGATGTGGGTGCCTCACCCTAACCCTGCATCTCCACCAGCCCCTCGCCCGTCCAGATGTAGAAGCGGGGACTGGCCTTGGTGCCGGGGGGGAGTTCGTGGGGTGGGTTGGCGACGAACAGGCGGCTGTCGGGCTGGAAGCTGGCGCCGTGGCTGGTGCGCGGCCCCCAATGGACCTTGCCGTTGCGGGCGTCGATGAAGGCCCATTGCTGGCACTCATTGCCGCAGCCCCAGCTGGCCACCGCCAGATGGCCGGCATAGGCCGGGCCCTTTTCCGCGCCCTGGGTGATGGCGGTGCGGTATTCGCGCGCCTGGGGATGGCTGCGCAGGTCGGCGGCCACGGCTTCGGGCGCGATGATCTGGTAGGGCGGGAACTGCTCGAACCGGGGCCGCGCGAGCATCCGCCGCTCCTCCGCCGGCAATTCGTTCACCCGGTACCCGCCGCCGGGAATCGGCGCCTGCGCCGTGCAGGCAGCCAGGACGCCCAGCGCCATCAGCGCGGTGAGGGTGGCGACGGGAGCGGCCAATTGGCGACGGTTGAGCATGGCATCCGTGGCGGTAGCGGGCGGAACGGTATGACCGTACGGGATCAACGGTTAACACCGGGTTTTGAGTGGGATACTGCCGCGCCAGTGTGGCGAGGCCTGGGCGGCGGTGGCGCGCTGTGATGGCAAGGCTGCGGCGTCCGTGCGCCACGGCTAGAACGGCAGGGCGATGCCCACGGTCAGGCGGCGGTCGGACACGTCCACCTGGCTGTTGAACTGCATGCGCCCCTGCCGCGGCGCCATCCGGAAGCTGAGATTGTCGCCCCTCACCCGCAGGCCTGAGCGATAGGCATCGCCCGACAGTTCGGCCCCCAGCACATCGCCGCGGGGCACGAGGGGGGCCGGCGGGCGGCGGCCCAGGCCGAGGTGACCGTAGGCGTCCAGGCTGTCCGGCAGGACCCGGTCGCCGCCGGCGAACCGCGGCGCCCGCTCGATCCCCCGGCGCTCCCCCGCAGCGCTGGTGTAGGGGGTGGTGGAATGGACCTTGGGCCAGAGGCGGTCGGTCGGGTCGGCGGCCGCGGCCGGCAGTGCGAGACCGACCCAGACAACCGCAACAGCCGCCAGCGTCAGCGCCCGTCCCGGTCTTCGCCCACCCCGCATCGTCGATGCCCCCGCCATCCCCGCCCCCGTTGCTGTGTCCCCGATGCAACAGGCAAGATTTTCGCCTTTGCTTATGAATGACAGGCGGGGAAGGCTTCGGGTTCCGTGCGCTTGCCGTGTGCGGTACCCCCTGGGGCGTGTTGTCCGCCCCCATTGCCGGGGGGCGCGCCAGGGTCTAAAACCCCCGGCGGAAATCACGCGCGCGGGGCACCGCGGCCCATGCGCCACCACCGGGGAGAACAGGCCGATGGCCGACAAGGTCCGCATCGAAACCGACAGCTTTGGCCCGATCGAGGTCGCCGCCGACCGCTACTGGGGCGCGCAGACCCAGCGCAGCCTCCAGAACTTCAAGATCGGGGGGGAGCGCATGCCCGCCCCGCTGGTGCGCGCGCTCGGCATCGTCAAGAAGGCGGCCGCCCAGGCCAATGTGAAGCTGGGCGCGCTGGACGCCAAGCTGGGCGACGCCATCGTGAAGGCCGCGGATGAGGTGATCGACGGCCGCCTGACGGAGCATTTCCCGCTGGTGGTCTGGCAGACCGGGTCCGGCACCCAGACCAACATGAACGCCAACGAGGTCATCTCCAACCGTGCCATCGAGATGCTGGGCGGGGAGGTCGGGTCGAAGAAGCCGGTGCACCCGAACGACCACGTCAATATGGGCCAGTCGTCCAACGACACCTTCCCCACCGCCATGCACATCGCCGCGGCGGAGCAGGTGCAGCATGAGCTGATCCCCGCGCTGGAGCATCTGCACAAGGCGCTGGACGCCAAGGCCAAGGAATTCGCCGACATCGTCAAGATCGGCCGCACCCACCTGCAGGACGCGACCCCCCTGACCCTGGGGCAGGAGTTCAGCGGCTATGCCCAGCAGATGGCCTATGGCGTGGAGCGGGCGAAGAGCACCCTGCCCGCCCTGCTGCGCCTGGCCCAAGGCGGCACCGCCGTCGGCACCGGGCTGAACGCCAAGATCGGCTTCGACGTGGAGTTCGCGGCCCGCGTGGCCGACATCACCGGGCTGCCCTTCGTCACCGCGCCCAACAAGTTCGAGGCGCTGGCCGCCCATGACAGCATCGTGGAGGCGTCGGGCGTGATGAACACGCTGGCCTGCTCCCTGATGAAGATCGCCAACGACATCCGCCTGCTGGGCAGCGGCCCGCGCTGCGGCATCGGGGAGATCAGCCTGCCGGAGAACGAGCCGGGCAGCTCGATCATGCCGGGCAAGGTCAACCCGACCCAGTCGGAGGCCATGACCATGGTCTGCGCCCAGGTGATGGGCAACCATGTCGCCGTCACCCATGCCGGCGCGACGGGCCATTTCGAGCTGAACGTCTTCAAGCCGGTGATGATCTACAACCTGCTGCAGTCCATCCGGCTGATCGCCGATTCGGCCCGCAGCTTCACCGACAATTGCGTCGTCGGCATCGAGGCGAACCGGGACCGCATCGAGAAGCTGATGCATGAGAGCCTGATGCTGGTCACCGCGCTGAACCCGCACATCGGCTATGACAACGCCGCCAAGATCGCCAAGAAGGCCCACAAGGAAGGCACCACCCTGATGCAGGCCGGCATCGAGCTGGGCCTGCTGACGGAGGAGCAGTTCCGCCAGTGGGTGAAGCCGGCGGACATGATCCACCCGCGCTGAGGGCTCCCGGGCTGATGGGACAGGGGCGGCTCCGCAGGGGGCCGCCCCGTTGTTTTTCAGGGGAGGCTGTACCAGTCCTCCCCACCGACGATGAAGTAGCGGCTGACCCGGGTGCCGTCCCAGTGATACTGGAGCGTCCGCGCCTGGATGATCGGCAACTGGATCAGCGCCGGCCAGAACAGGGCCGCCGCGTTCCCCGCGGGGTAGCGGACGCTGGGATAGAGCACGCCCTCACCCCCGGCGGCGCGCAGGGCGGCGCCGAGCCCCTGCCCCGCACTCCAGTCATCCGGGTCCAGGCAGTCCGCGAAGGCGGCGCCATGCAGGCTGTGCAGCCGGCCCGCCACCCGGGCATTCAGCTCCCGGAACTGGCTGTCGCCCGGCGGTTCCGCTGTCCGGCGCATGAAGCGCTCATGATGGTGGACGGTTTCCATCAGCGCCACCTCGAACACATCACCGCAGTACCAGACCCCGAAGGACCCGTCGGAGAAGCGTCCCGGCCGGTCCGTGGAGGCATGGGTGAAGGCCGCCATCGCCAGACTGGCCGTGGGGCCCGACAGCCTCTTGTCCGCCGGCACGAGGGCCAGATTGCCGATCTGGTCCCGGACGCGCGGATTGGTCTTCGCCTCCGCACTGGCGATGAGGTCCCAGTCGGCGGGATCGGCGATATCCTCGAACAGGAAGACGGGCGGATAGATGGTCCGGATGATGCGATAGGCGGGCCGCCAGTCCACCGGCACCAGGGGCGGTGTCACCATCCGCCACGCTCCGCGTCCAGATAGGCCCGGACGGCGGTGACGTCGCTTGGCGCGCCCGCCAGCATGCGGTCCAGCGCGGACCGGCCCGCGAAGGCCTCGTTCGGCTTCCTGATCCACGCATAGGCGCGGGCGGGATCTGTGAACATGTAGCGCAGGGCCTTGTGGATGCCCATCAGGTCACCCAACCGCCACACCGTGTCGCGCGGGATGCCCCCGATCTCCCCCCGCTTCCAGCGGTAGAAGGTCGACGGGCTCGGCTGGCCCAGCAGCACGCGCGCCTGGGCGTCGGTAAGCTCCCACCGGGTGAACAGGTTGAAGGCGGCGCGCATCATGGCGGCCGCCTCCGCCGGCGTGATCTCCACCGTGAGCGGATCGTCGACCGTGGTCCGCAATGGCTGCGGCATGGCACGCCCCCTACTTCCAGGTGACAGTCAACAAGATAGTCACTGTCATCCGGCAGCACAAGCGTTGGGGACGGCGCGGGTCCGTCTCACCGCCCCCGCGGCCGGCTTTCCTCCGCGATCAGGGCGCCGGCCAGGGCGGCGGGCATGGGTTTGCCGAACAGGAAGCCCTGGAGGAAGCCGCAGCCAAGCCGCTGCAACTCGTCCGCCTGCGCCGGCGTTTCCACCCCTTCCGCCACCACCTCGATGTCCAGCTGCTGGGCCAGGGCCAGCATGGTGCGCAGGATGGTGCGGCTTTCGAACCGCTCGATCATGCTTTTCACGAAGGCGCGGTCGATCTTCAGGAAGTCGAAGGGCAGGGTCTGGAGATAGCCCAGGTTGGAATAGCCGGTGCCGAAATCATCCATGTACAGCCAGATGCCCAGGTCACGCAAGCCCGCCAGCACCTCGGCCGCGTGGTCGGGGTCGGAGATGATGGTGCTTTCCGTCACCTCCAGCTTCAGGCGGGTGGGATCGACGCCGGATTCCTCGATCACCGCCTTCACCCCGTCCAGGAATCCGGGTTCGGTCAGCTGGGCGGCGGAGATGTTGATGGAGACCCAGGGCATGAAGGTTTCCGGCAGGTGGGCCATGGAGCGGTGCCAGGCGGCCGTCTGCAACGCCGCCTCCCGCAGGGCCCAGCTGCCGATGGGAACGATCAGCCCCGTTTCCTCCGCCGTGGGGATGAAGGCGGCGGGCGCCACCATCCCGCGGACCGGGTGGTTCCAGCGCACCAGCGCCTCGAACGCCACCACGCGGCGGTCCAGGGAATTCACGATGGGCTGGTAATACAGCTCGAACTGGTTCTGCTTCAGCGCGGCGTTCAGCTCAATGGTCAGGCCCAGCCGGTTGGGCGTGTCTTCCTGGCCCACGATCACTTCGGCCGTGCGGCCGCGGGTCCGCTTGGCCTGCTGGACCGCATCCTCCGCCCGGGCCAGCAGCTCCTCCGCATGGGGGGCCGGACTGCCGCACCAGGCCAGGCCCGGGACGGCCATGGGGTGCACCTCCCGCCCGGCCAGCATCACCGGGGCGCTCAGCGCGGCGGCGATCTCCCGCACCCGGCCGCGGGCCAGCTCCAGCGGCAGCCCGGGCAGCAGGACGGCGAACTGGTCGCCGCCGATGCGAGCACTCCGCCCCGCCCCCTCCGCCGCCGCGGCCAGCCGGTCGGCGGTGACCCCCAGCAGCCGGTCGCCCCAGGCCACCCCCAGCTCCTGGTTGATGTCGCGGAAGCGGCGCAGGTCGATGGTGGCCACAGCACAGGCCTCGATCTCTCCCGCGGACAGCCGGGCCAGCTGCGCCTGGATGGCGGCGACGAAGCCGTTGCGGTTCAGCAGGCCCGTGGCCCGGTCATGCGTCCGATCCTCCATCAGTTCATGCAGCAGCAGCACATTGTCCAGCCCGACCGCGACGGTCCGCAGGAAGATCTGCAGCAGCGCCCGCTCCTCCTCCGGGGCGGCACCGACCGGCAGGGTGGGCGCGGGCAGGGCTGCCGACAGGTCGCGGGCGGCGTGGATCACACAGGAGGTGCCGCGCGACAGGCGCAGATGCAGGCACAGCCACCCCTCCCCCCGCGCTTCCCGCTGTTCGGCAAGACAGGCCAGGACCCGGTGGCGCACGGCGGCCGGCACACCCCCGGCCAGCGGGCCGGGCCGGTGGTCGGGATCGGTGGAGGCGAGCAGCCGCGGCTCCCCGTCGCGGACGCCGCCCGGCATCACCCCTTCCTCCCCCTCCGCCGCAAGGCAGAGGGCCACACGCCAGCCGTCCCCCAACAGGGCGGACAGGCGCAGGACGGCGCCGCCCACGAACTTGTCCAGCGACCGTTCCTCGAACAGGGCGGCGGTGGCGTCCAGCACCTGGGACAGGCCGCGGCGGTTGCGTTCGATCCCGCAGACCTGCTCATAGGCCCGCAGGGCCACCAGCACGGTGCTGGTCAGGCGCTGGGCGGTCAGCTCGCTCTTGGCGCGGTAGTCATTGATGTCGTACTGGGCGACGACCGACCGCTCCGGCGCCTGACCCGGCTGGCCGGTGCGCAGCACGATGCGGACGAGCCGGTTCCCGATCTCCTCCCGGATGCGGCGGACCAGATGCAGACCGGCATCATCCGTCTCCATCACGACGTCCAGCAGGACCAGCGCCAAGTCGGGCGTGTCGCGGATGATGCGCTCCGCCTCGCGGGCGGAGCCGGCGCCGATCAGCTCCAGCGGGCGGCCGGAGTGCCGCATGCCGCGCAGGGCCAGCCGCGTGACGTCATGCACCTCCGGCTCATCATCCACGATCAGGATGCGCCAGGGGGCCGCATCCACCTCCGCCACCGCGCCCCGGGCCGGCGCCTCGGGTGCGAAAAGATCGTCATCATCCGGCTGCATCGCAACTCCTGCGCTCGCTTCCTTCTTCTAGCAGAACCGGGGCGCGCTCCGGTAGTGGGCGTTGTCACAGTCATAGACCCCCTTCGGTCCCGGCATGGCCCCTTGCCGCTCCGGACAGGCTCCCTTACCGTGGACCGGTCCCGTCCCGTCAGGTGAGCCGCCGCCCCGCATGGGCCCCCTTGTCACGACCTTGTTCGCCCTGGCCGGCCTGCTCGCCGTGGTCAGCCTGCTGCCCCCGCTCGCGCGGCGGCTGCGGCTTCCCTATACGGTCCTGCTGGCCGCGGTGGGGGTGGCGATCGGCAGCGTGCTGTACCTGGCACGCTGGCAGCATGGGCTGGACGGGCTGGGTCTGGTCGGTGATTTCCTGGAGGCGCTGGGGGGCATGACCCTCACCTCCGAGGCGTTCCTGTACATCTTCCTGCCCGTGCTGCTGTTCGAAATGGCGCTGGCGGTGAATGTCCGCCGCCTGATGGACGATCTGTGGCCCATCCTGCTGCTGGCCGTGGTGGCCGTGCTGCTGAGCGCTGGCATCGCCGGGCTGGGGATGTGGGGGGCGTGGTACCTGTGGCAGGGAAGCTGGTCGGCGGAAGCGCTGCTGGTCGTGCTGATGCTGGCCGCCATCGTGGCGACCACCGACCCGGCGGCCGTGGTGGGCATCTTCCGCGACCTGGGCGCGCCGCGGCGCCTGTCGATCCTGGTGGAGGGTGAAAGCCTGTTCAACGATGCCGCCGCCATTGCGCTCTTCGCCCTGCTGCTGGGCATGGTGACGGCCGGGATCGGCAATGGCGGCGCGCTGGGGGTCCAGATCGGGGGGGCCGCCTTGGCCTTCATCGTCAAGTTCCTGGGCGGGTTGGCCGCGGGCTGGATCATGGGCTGGGCGGCGATGCTGGTCGTCACCCCGCTGCGCAACCAGCGGGAGGCGGAGATCACGGTGACCCTCAGCCTCGCCTACCTGTCCTTCATCGTCGCCGAGAGCTATGCCGAGGTGTCG
>JARWLF010000775.1:0-13049 GCA_029853055.1 Scenedesmus sp. KT-U
GACAGAGAATCAATGCACACAGTGATATCTTGGCAGCAATGCATTGCATAGGCACAGGCATAGAAGCAACTTAGTGCGACCTGTGAAAACTCCAAGAATGGTTGCTGCATCATGGTTGGGCCAAGCATGCACATCCTATCAGTGTTCAACACATACCAAGTGAATAGCACAACCTGCGAGTCATGTCTACAATCTGTGCGACAACTTCAACATATCATCATCTGACCAGCAGATGAAAGGATGGTCACTAGGTAAGTCAACAAAACCAACAGTATCTGCCTGACTGCCACTATAGGTAGATCTGCTGTCGTAGCTGCTATGTCAGCATCATATATGACAGTATCCGCACATGGCAGTATCGGTTGAACTGCAATTCAGCCGGCAACAATCCAACACTGGGATTGTAACATCAATTATCTTCAAGCAGCTTGAAGCAGCCGCTCAGTGAGCACTGCACACGTCATCTACTGCTGCCCTGGTAGATATGCATTGGTAGCCAAGTCAGCTGCATTGATGCTGTCACGTGAAATAACATCACCCACATCACCAGACCTCAAACCATCCAGCGATGTCATATCTGCTGCTGCTGCTGCTGCTGCTGCTACATCCTCCACTGCTGCTGCTGCTGCCAACCTACTTTGGACCTTAGTTGTCAACAAGCCCTCTTCACTCAACCAATCCAGAAACTTTGACCATTTTTCAGGATCCATAACACCCCATGTGTTACTTTTAGGGTTTAGGTAATGACAACTCATCATCTGCTGACTCATCCTGACCATATCAAGGTTCAGCGGCTGCGGCAGCGGGCAGGGTTTAGGACCCTGTTCAGTATCAGCTAAAACCTCATCGACCAGAATCTGAGCAGCCTCGTCAGGGTTTTGTGCTGCAAATGTAAAACCCTTGGCAGTTGCTGCTAGAAAGGTCTCTACAAGATCAGGGTTTTCACTAAGGGTATCTGGATGTGCTGCTATTACTGGAGAGTAGCCGTAGCTAATGCCGTAGTCTTCTAATTTGAAAGTGTTGAGTTCAATTCCCGCTTGCTGCGCTGCCACACCTTCCCAGGGCAAGAACACCTACAACAACAGCACAAAGGTAGCAGCCCTTGCTATACTATCGAATCGAAACTGTTCTTAGGTCTGCAATTACCACCATTAGATGGCCATCAATATCAGTCGCTGTTAGATGACACCTGAGCGGCTTACGTATACAAGCTTATAGCAGTATCCTTGCACGGCTGACAACTAGGAGACAGGCTCATCAACTCACCCATTTTGTAAGCATGCTCACACAACAGCCATGCACCTCTCGACACAGTGGCGCGAAAGCGTTCAGAGGCAAAGCCCAGTCAAGTATCCTTGCACACTTGTCCTCAGAGAGTGACTCTTCAACTCACCCATGTTGCATCAGCGGTCCCCTCCACCAGTGTGTTCCAGATGCCCAACATTGGCGGCGTGATCTCATCATAATCACCACGACCGCCATCTGATCTGATCAAACTCTGGACAATGCGACCTTCATACCTGGCAGCAGCAGCAGCAGCAGCAGCAGCAGCAGTGCCAAGTTGCAGATCAGAGACTGCAACACTCAAAGAATAGTGTAATGCAGAGTACGACAGCAAGGTACTGCTGTAGTTCGTTACGACATGCATGTGCCAAATCAGCTGCTTGTACTACACAGAGGATATCATGTATAGGCTGCGCATGCATACCCCTTGGTCAATGACTGTGATACACCAGATGGCAAAGTGGTTTACTGCTCGTGCACAGCTTGATACAGCAGCACCATGTATTAGCTTGAGAAGATAATAGTTCACCTACCTGGCTGCGTAACTAGCGTACTTCTTGCCGTCCAACTGCGCAGGTCGTTCAATGCCACTGCTCTTCAGTGTCACTACTGCAGATAAGTTACTTTGCACCAGGGCAGCTACCGCAACGATTCTTGGCTTGGCGCCATTCGGCCACGTATGATAAGATATAACTGTTTCGCTCGGTGTGCAAGCAAACGTAGCTGAGCCGTCTATAAGGCGAGATGCTGGTGTTGCTTTGTAGTCATCTGTATGCGGGGACGAAATTGTGACATCGATTCCGGCATTTTTGTAGAATCCTTGATTTCTAGCGACGTAGAAGCCCGTATGGATTGTGTTTGGAGTCCAATCAAGTGCTACTGTGACTTGCTGCATGGCGTGATCAAGGTGTAGTAGTAGTTTCGAACTGCTTGGACAAGCGCACTGGACGTAATATGACGCAGTATGGTGATTGAAGTTATGTAAATATGAGTCTCAGTCGAAGGCTCGTGTTTCATACGTACAACGTTTGGACGGGTCTGACTAGATGTTGGGCTGACTGAAGTTAAGCAGGCAACCCGACCTACCTGCCAATCCGGCGACGCACGGTGGCACAGGCTGGCACCATTTTGATGATTTTTGGATATCAGCGCAGTTCCTCGCTGATTGTCTGCTTCGTGGTGCTTGTCAGTCAAGTCAGTGCACTTGCAATCGGCACAGGACAAAGCATGCCATGGAGACAACTTGAATGTGCTTAATGGCAGCTTCGTTTAACTGCAGAGGTGCTGCCACATATGGGATGTACACACGCTCGTGCATTCTTAGATATGTTTAAAGGCCATGAAGCTACCACAGAAACAGTCACACCATCATGTATAAGAAACATTCAAACACGCGCGAGACATAACCAGCAAGGCATGACATGTTTATGCACCATGCATCTAGGGCCGCTACTAGTGGTACCGGCACACGCTGTGGCTTCAGACAGTATTCCAACCCCAACTCGACATGTACATGCTGACAGCTGCAGCAGCACTCATAAACCATCAACTCTGTTACCAACATCAGCTGCTGTTGCTGTCACCCTCACTGCTGCCATCACTACTACTACTGCTGCTGCAGACTGGTGCTCACAGGACTGCACCACTTTACACAAACTGCTGCTGCTGCTAATGCAACCAGCATGCATGCATAGGTTCCAAACAATAGGTGGTGGTGCTGCTGATGCTGCTGCCGTCATTTTCACTGCTGCTGCAAGGTGGTGGTCATCAAGGTGTACCAGAGAAACCGTGCTACTGCTGCTGCCAAAGCTTTCACTGCTGCTGAAGGATGCTAAAATCACCATCAGCATCAACTGCTGCTGCTTCCGCTGCTGCTGCTGCTGCTGCTGTCGCCATCGCTACTGCTGCTGCTGCTGCTGAAAGCTGGTGCCTTACCACCTGCTGCGCCCCAAACCCCTTGCTTGAACTTCTCAAACACCCCTTGCACACTTTGACCGCTTGTACCATGTTGCTGACTGCTCGTATCCTTGTCAAAACCCCGAGATCTTCTATAATCATTCAAACTATCTGGCAATATCAACTTGGATCCTTTGTAACTGTCATATCTTCGAACTAACGCATCATAACTAACGCTATCTGCTCCGTCACCAAATGCTGCTAATGACGGTTTGCTGCTTAAGACGCGGCGCATGAAGTCAGCGACTGATTTGCCGGATACTGCTCTAATCATCTCTTCGTATTCTTGTGCATTCACCCTGCGTGTAGCAGCAGCAGCAGCAGCAGCAGCAGCAGCAGCAGCATCCAGTGTGTCACAACTCACAGTACATAGTCAGCAGTTTGCTTCAGATAACAGCATAAGGCAGCAAGTATGCAGCAACAACAGACAAAATCAACAAACAACCCAGGAGCGATCAGTGTAAAGTAAAGCAACAAGTAACAGATACCATATAACAAATAACATAACTGACCTGGATCCATATGTAAGGTACTGTCTTCCGATATCTTCTGCTCGTGCTGCTTTCCCTTCCAGTGCTGTTTGTATCAAGCTGATGGCCATGTGCTTGGCACGCTCCAACTGATCAGCAGGTGGAGGGACGGTCAGGGACTCCAACTCACCTAGTGGCAGCAGCAGCAGCGGCAGCAGCAGCAGCAGCGGCGTTCAGACATACAATTGTAATGCAAAACATCACATGATATGATATTTCATTGAGCATTCTGATGGAGCCAATTTCTTGCTTCTGCTATTTGCAAATACACTGCATAAAACTAGAGTGCATTCATAGACACGATGATCCAGATATATGCATACATACAATATATTGTATGCATACATACAATATGCAGTGTAAACTTACTGCACATAACATCCAGCATTTGCTGTGCTCTTGGAGGGTCGCATGACGCTTGTATTCCAAACAATCCCGTATTATTAAACGTATTATTATAACTGCTGCAACTATGCACCCAATGATAGTAATTCAGTACTCGGGTGTATAGTCTGCTGTGCATTCCCTTTCCGGGACCTCCGCTGCTGAATGAGTTGCCGCCACCCAGGAGATATGTTACAACTGTCATGGCAACAGAACCCTACAGCAGCAGTGGACAGTCATAATGCATTTTCATCGTGGATTGTTGCTTCACTGGAGATGATGAATCTTTGTCATGTGAAGCACTTGTGAGGATGTTGCACACATGACTGTTAATACACAATATGAGTCCACATCACACCAGCTGCAAAAATGCATATGTAAGTGTATAGCAGCTGTAGATGATATGGCTACAACCACGGCCTCGCTAAGAAACAACACCATTTGCGCTCTGTACAGTAGAAATCTGTTGCAAAATATATACACTTGCATGTACACACCACATAGACCAGGAGAACTATATGCCAAGTCCCCCCAAACTATGCAATGTATGCACGCAAGTAGCGACGTGTCAAAAAGTGCACCAAACACGCATACTAGGCTTCAAGTTGACCTATAGGCACATCAACTTGATCCAACACTCTCAATGTAGACAGATTGCTGATTGAAAAATACTAAAATTCCCAAGTACAAAGGTACCTGAATATCCCTCCAGCCGCCTGGATATTCAAAGGCGAGGATCAGGTTTGCATGTGGCGCAGTGCCTGGCAGCATCACATGACCCCCTGAGTACTCACTGGCAGGTTCAGATAATGATGACTCATCACCTGTAAATGCAGTACACATGTAAACCACCATCATCAGCCATAGCACTACTGATGTCAGCCCCGCAGTAGCATGACTCATAAAGTGGTACATATACTTAGCAAACAATGCATGCATTGAGGTTATTATTTGAATAACACTCATTCCATCACAGAGACTTCGAATTCGTTCTGCTTTCATGAAGTATATTGCAACACTACGAAAGAAGTGAATCAAATCATCTGCATCAATATCATACATGACACTAATACCAAATTTTGGTTCTGACTCATCACCTGCTGGCAAGTGCTGCAGCATTGGAGTGGCCAGCTCTACCAGCTGGTCATGGTGCAGCCCAGCACCGGCCAGTACTAGACGCTTGCCTGCACAGATATATACAATAGAATAATATTTAGAATAGAACTGTTATCATATAACATACAATGACTTTGTTAAACATACAATATGTAAGAATACAGAATGATACACAAAAAAAGTTCCAAAAACGGCACAATTATGCAGGAAACAAAAACGTTTGGTGCAGATACTAAACATTAGAATATGCATGCATAGAATACAGAAGTATGTATGTACACATATGCTTACCTGTGTAGTTTTTAGCTACAAAGTCTGCTAACACTTGTGACGTTATGTGATGAAGATTCTCCGGGTCAGGTATCAGAGGGTAGGATAAACCTCCGCTGTACGCCTCACGGAGGAGAAGCTGTGTGGCAGCAGCAGCAGCAGCAGCAGTGGCAGCAGTCGTGACAACACTATCAGACAAAGCACTGCAATGAATTCATCTTGTCATGTTCACATTGTGAACGTTTTGCACGGCATTGCTATACATCTGCTGCCGCTCAAATGCATGATCGGTTCAAACACAAATAATAACCAATAATAACACAACAATGACAGTTTCACGGCAATCCAGCTGCAAGCTCATCCAAGCACACCACTAGACTGGGACAGCCAGCCAGATGCAGGAGACAGTTCAACACCAACAGCTATACATATACACATACATCTATCAATACTTTTATGATTAATCTCGTAATTGTGCAACTCAGAGTGTTTGCACTAATCCATCAGACACCTGTGTGATGTAACATGTTACAAAAAAATAATAACATGACATTACTCACCTCTGTTAGAATCGTCAGTTGCACTTCCGGGTTAGCCAACAAAAACGCCAACCGCATCTTCTGCTCTTCCAACTCTTGTGTTACAAATGCCGGATTTATAACACAGTCACATAACAACTCTAAAGCTGCCGGCATATGGCTGCGCAGGCAATCTATGGTGTATGACATTTGTTCTCGTGATCCGTTTGCCGCAATGTTTGCTCCTAATAGTTCAACTTCTTTCATCACGCGTAAAGTGTCCCGATGCTGCGTGGCTTTGAAGGCCAGGCACTCCAGGAGCGCTGACGCACCTGGCAGCAGCAGCAACAGCAGCAGCAGCAGCAGCAATGACATCAGACATACGGGACATCAAATTCACATTGATCATACAACACTGATTTTGCTTCTTTTACCTGGATCTACACAACTGTTATGCATGAAACAATCTGTTGTTTGTACTCGAGCAATGCGCTGCGGTGCTGCTGCTGTCTGTGCTGCTGCTGTCTGTGCTGCTGTCAAACGCATTAACTGAATGCCCGTCTTTAAGGCATGAAGAAGGACAACTCATTATTGCACAAGACAGCAGCACACTTGTCATCAATCCGACTACGTTGCACAGTTAAATTTCAACACGATATACAACATACAATATACAGTATACAACACAACATGTCATGAAGGTCTCTGACCAACAGCAAACGAATGGTGTCAGCAGGAGTATAACACCATGGCAGGTCATACTGGCTGTTGCTGCTACTACTGCTGCTGCTACTGCTACTGCTGTTCCTGTTGTATATGCTGTTGTATGAATGCGCTGATGCATACGATTAATACTCTATAGCCTAGGAATGCGCCGCTGCTGCTGCTGCTGCTGCCAGGGGCAGATTCAAAAGATCGACCGCTTCACAGGGGAGGGACAGAGCCCTCTACTTGCAACTAGCAGACTCATCTTGGAGATTCTTTGCACATAGATGCTCACTGCTCATTCAGCACAAGTGTATGTACTGTGTACCACATGCCGTGAAGATGTTTGCTTAAACAAGGCTTGCAACTGAAAACCAGTTTCAGAGCCTCTATAGCAGACAACCTCACGGCATGCCGGTTGACTGTTGCTACCATAGTTGATGCTGCTGCTGCTAACAGTGCTGCTGCTGCTGTCGATGCTGCCGCTGCTGCTGCCACTGTGCTCACCTGTTGTTTGTGCTGATTCATAGATGCTGCCTGAGTTTACATAGATGCCCATACTGGCTGTTGCACCCTGCAATGTGACAGGTCAACAAAACTGTAACATTCGCTGCTTTGACTGGACGCAGATTCCAGAACCAGTTGTATTTTGCTTTGACACATTCATACTGGCAAATGATGAAACAAGTTTTGTAACAAGCTCAAGATAGCATTAGTACTGCTGGTAGTAGAATTCTACTCTGCAACTGATGCATCATTTGTAACTCTGTCAGGAAGATAGAGAAACAGATATACGCCAGTCGCAGAACCAAAGCGTGACATGCAGCATACACATATAATGGGGTACGTGAGACCCATTTTTTAGACCTGCTGCTGTGGTGTTACAAGCAGCTCATAGGCATGCTGCCAACAAATTTAACATCCATGCAACAGCCGATCCCAGTATTTATACATGATCTACATATGCACAAACGATACGCTAGACGTTACACGTACCAGTGAAGCCTCGCTGACGATCCTCACTCCGTTGCTGAGTGTAGTAACTTCAGTTGGCGGGGGTTCTGTCGATGCTGACAGCCCTGATACCTCCTTGAGCCCAGGTAATGGTTTTGTAAGTGGTGTGTTTATTCTCTGAGGGCTGCTGGGCAGCCAAGACGGAAAGGTGGCGCTCGTGCTTTCAGCATGGCAAGCTTTGGAGGTGTGTAGGGTGCGTGAGGCTTGCTGGAGGCCTTGACGTAGGAGCTGAACGCCCCTACGCATGATGATTTGTGGTTAAGAAATCTTCCAATGTAATCAACGTCAGGCGAAAGAAGTAATACTATTCACACTGGACTGATCGCTGGCCTCACAGCCCACAGGTGACGTACAGCCAGGATAGCATTTGCATGGTGACGTGAACATTGTTAAGCAAACAGCAGAGCGAGAAGGCGATGTGGGTTTGTACAGAACCCGGCCGGCAAGTTGAAGTCCCTGATCACGCTAGCATCACACGCAGATCAAAAGCTCATTGGTTTGGTTGTCACTGCACAGCTGCTGACTGTGGCGCAGTGAACGTCTGCATCTACCAGGCATACAGCACTGCAGCATGTCGAGAGAGAACAAGCTTGATTTCATCCAGGGCATCAGTCTTGTGCCTTGGGACCTCAACAACCTAGGTGCTGTGTTCGGAAAGCAGAAATCAAATAGTCAATGCGTAGCATCTCGCTGCAACTTCGTAGTCAGGCGTGGTTTCGATGAAGCAGAACAAGTGGAGTATGGCAACGTGATTGAGGCTCTAGGCGATGTAGGATTCAGCCTACGCAGCAATCAATACGCATTTCAGATATCAGCATCAAATCTGAGCTATAAGTCAGGCACAGATGCCCCACTCCGTGCTCAATCTCTAGTAGGCAATGCTCTGGCATCACTCAAGTTGGGATACGCGCAAGAAGTAAAAGAAGATCGCTACGTCGGCGTTAGCTACGATTTCAGCCAGAAGAAGCCAGAGTTAACGCTAGCATGGGCCGGAGACACCTTCTCAGAGCAGGCGTCATTAGCAGTAACAGTAGACCCAGTAGACAGAGCTATGCGGGTTCGAGCAGGTGTTAGTTTTCCGGGACCTGAGTGGCGCAAGGACGTCTGGGACCACGAGACACGGATGGTGCAGCTCGTACCGGTGAGTATGGCTGGACTACTGCCATGGCACTTCACATCTGGACTGCTTGGCGGCAGCAGCAGCAGAGTAGTGCAAATGGCAGCAGTACGTCAGTTTTCTGTAACAAATCGATACTGGTTGCTTTCCTCCACTTTTTTGTGAAGTAAGTCATTCAGCAAGCAGATGCAGTAGAGGACGTTTGCGTGACGATACAGGCAGCAGCGGCAGCAGCAGCAGCAGCTCAACTGCAGTATCTGCCTCGCAATGCACAATGCGCATTCCAAGTTCTAGTGCTTCCAAGAAGCATGGGCTGCAGGAATGCACCATGAGCACTGCATGTGCTGTTGCTGCTGCAGTCACAAGTACCTTACAGTAACCTGCTAGTGTGTTGTTGTGCGGCAGCTTCCAAGCAGTTTGCCTGCTAACACAATGTAGTGCTGGATATATATGCTTTGTCACCATCTATGTGTCACCAACTATATATCAATGAAAGCACCATTCATAAACTGCTAGTGTGTGTATTGCTCATATTTTGCAGGTTGACGGTCAGAGTCGTCACACCATCTGGGCTGAACAAGACTTAAAGCAGGGACAGCTCTTGGCAGCAACAAAGGTCAGCGTATGTGTGTGCTTGTATATCTATTGTACTGCAAACACTAGCTGTTGTGTGTGTTTGCTATGCATGCTATATTCTTGTAAGATGTTATCAGACTCTCAGCAAATGCTTCTCATGACAAGCGGCTGCTGATACACTGCTGCTGCTGCTGATGATGATGATCTACAGGTTGGCGCCCGTCTCGACATCGGCCGCCTCGCAAACATCGCCGGGAACTTCATCGACAAGCATCTAGAACCCCGAATCCCGCTGATATTCTGGAAGATTCCCCTCTCTCACACACTATACAGAACCCTCGTACCCCGCGAAGATAACAATCAAATGCGTTATAACGTCAAAGGCTGGTCCACTGAATTCTGTCACGATTTCAGCCGCCGGGGGCCCACCGTGGGAATTAGCAAGCGCATTGGCAGCAGCGATGCTGTTGTGGCAGCAGTGTATGATACTGATGAAGACAGTGCCGGGTTGGAGTTGAGATCTAAGTGGTTTGTGGCAGCAGTGAAGATGAGCAGACAGGAGGGCATCAGGCAGTGGAGGAACCCGGCTGTGCATTTTTTGGTGCAACCGCTGGGATTCTTGTGAGCAGTGGCAGCAGCAGCAGCGGAACAACAGCAGCAGCGCCCGCAGTAGCAGTGCGGTTGTGAGCAGTATGGTACGCACCTGACGGGATTGACCTCATACTTTGCCTAGGCTAGGCTAGATTGGGCCACATATGGTATGTGCTGCCGTTGTGTGGTTGTTGATGGTAACATTGATCATGACGGGCAGCTGTCATGCTGTACGGTAGCTGTCACAATGATTGTCGTGCCAGCGAACACGATGTTGGCAAGTGGCCAGGACAGTGCATTGTGTGATGTTGATTGACAGTTAAGCGTTGCCACTGGCAGTTGCTGCAGCAGCTGCAGATCACTGGCAGGAACCTATGCCTTTTCAATTGTGTCTCGTGATGACGTCCATGTGTACTGCTGCAGCATACAACAACGGTCACCGGCAAGTGACAGGCAAGCTAACAGTATCAGATGTTACCATTGCTTGTATGCAAGTTCCAGTGCAATACAGCAATATCAATGCAAGACACAAACTCACACACCTTGCCCACGTGGCCAGAGGGAGCAGCCTGGGAGGCAGGCCATAGCTGATTCCTGCCACGTCATGGAGGGCAGCTGCAGCAGCAATGCACTCAAGCAGGCTGCTGCTGATCGTCACACATACAAATATATATACCTACACGATACGTACACGAAGCAGACTATGCATGTAAGGAATGACCAAGCGCTATTTGACCATCAAATCTTGGCAAGACCAATGTTGTCACTGCTGTTGATGTAGTCAGACACAACATGAGCGTGTGAAAGTCCAGCATAACCTTGCCAACAGTGTAGTCAGCAGGCATCTGCCAGTACAGCAGCAACGGGTCAAGTAGCTTACAGCTGTTGACAGCTAGTTGGACTAGTCAGGAACACACAACAACAGAGCCTGCTGTACAGCTTGAGCTGGGCCAGTTGTATGCACTGTATGGCACACAAGCTTAAACCTGCTACCTTTCACATTTCGTTGACACAGCTTGCTCAATCAATTGATCTCAAGTGCCAGGTGCACTGGTACAGCAGTGCTGGACAGAATGAACAGAAGGCAACAGCGCTAGCAACATACAGCAGCCTGCTGCCTTGATACACAAAGCAATGCTGCGCTCAGCTTGCAGACGTAGGCCTGCAGGCAACAACAGGCATGCCCAAATCTCTGCACTGCGCTTCTAGGAGAGCACAATCATCTGCTGCAAGCAGCTGCAGACACCAGGCAACATGTACATCTGCTGCAGCTACTAGACCTTCAGGTAACCCAACAGTCAGCTGACTGTCAAGATCACGGCTTCTGAAGCATCTCTGTCTGGACCCCCACAGGGGATGGCCGAAGCCTCATCCTAGTAGTACTAGCACCATAAATAACATAACATACACGACCAACATAACAAGCAAGCAACCCACAACAGCAACAGCACATGAATGGTATCATCATATGACAGCAACATCAGCCTGATCTTCACCATTCCAGCGGACTGCAATGGCCAGCACTGCTCTCAACAAGGCCTGGAAACCGACAGCAAAACTCGAGCAGCCAATGTAACAGTCACTCTGCGACAGGCACTGCGTTCTTACTCCGCTAGACATCTTGAATCTCTCTCCACACCCTCATCATGCACTGTACTGTATCGAGATGCTGCAGGTAGTCTGTGACAACACAGTTCACATCCACACTTACTCACCAAAGAAGCTCATCAACTTTGTTGTACACCGAAAGCACCACATCATGTAGACCAAGTATTGTTGTAACTCCACCAGCTAGTAACAACTCAACTAGATATGTGCTGCGGAGATGCATGACGTCCTGTTGAGGCGCTGTTGGTGTGCTGTAGATGCCGTGGGTATCATCTTCGGGTGCAAGAACATTTGGTACTAGTAGTAAAGCAATGACAACAATTATAACAATACTCGACTACTCCGACCGAGCTTCTCAACGAACAACGGCGGCAACTCTTTCAACCATATTAGTAGTACAGTAGTAAGACCAAATCCAAAACCAAAAACGCTACCACAGCTTCGCAGATGAATGAAACAGCACCTAATACTATCTTGTGTGTCATAGGTAAATGTAAGCTGTTTGCCTGCTGCACAGGACAACACCACCCAACTGAACCTGTGGCATTTCTAGTCATACTGTGTAGCACATGTAGCAACTAACAGTATTCAATGCTGCACAGGCGCAGGTAAATCAGAACAAAGACACCCAGGATGCGAATCCTCTGCTGCTAACACCATCCAATCAACCTGTGTTGGCTGCTGTCATGCTGCACCAAGGTGCAACAGGACTGCAGATCGTAGACTCTACAGTTTCAGCCCAGAACAGAAACTTCACCTACCAAAACACTACATGATCTCTGATGCCATCTCACGCAGTGTAGTATCGTCAGCAAGATATGCCAGCCACTGCAACCGCGCCAACAACTCACAAACTCTCGAGTCTGGCTCTCAAAAGGTAGGCAGCACAAGATGACGATTTGTACCTCTCACATGCACACAGCCAGTAAGTTTGCCAATTTGCAGCCACACCTGATTGATCTATTATTCCTGCAGCAGCAACCTACAACAGGACCCAGACAATACCTTGGCTCTGGATCAGCACATCAGCTGCTGTACTAAGCTACAGACGCAGTTGGTAGCAAGTAGTTTGTACCACATGCAACCGAGCACATGCAGACACGTGCAACTA
Source organism: Scenedesmus sp. KT-U (assembly GCA_029853055.1). Taxonomy (NCBI): domain Eukaryota; kingdom Viridiplantae; phylum Chlorophyta; class Chlorophyceae; order Sphaeropleales; family Scenedesmaceae; genus Scenedesmus; species Scenedesmus sp. KT-U. Next base: position 12,781 of record JARWLF010000775.1, read on the forward strand.
GACACACAGCCAGCCAGTACACAGGATCACAAGGGCAGCAGTGGCTGCAGTCACCACTACTGCTGTTGCGCACGCTTCAAACGCCCACACAGACCCCACACCCTGGTTACCCTGGTTCTATCCCTTGTCATGTGCCATCGCCAACACACACTGCATAGTCGTCGCACACACTAGTAATGACCAGTAATAGCCGTCAGGATTGTGTTCTGCTAGACGGAGTGCTAGTGATGCAACACAACCTGCACAGAGTGTCTGTCAGTGCTGATACT
>JARWLF010000776.1:0-13049 GCA_029853055.1 Scenedesmus sp. KT-U
ACGGGCTGAACACCCTGATCGACTACCGCTACCAGCAGCACTTCAAGGCCCGGCGCGGCGGCCATGGCATGGGCCGGTCCCGCACCGGGGCCAAGGGCGAGGATGTGATCCTGAAGGTCCCCGTCGGTACCCAGGTGCTGGACGAGGACCAGGAGACGGTGCTGGCCGACTTCACCGAGGTGGGGCAGCGCGTCGTGCTGCTGCGCGGCGGCGACGGCGGCTTCGGGAATGAGCACTTCAAGACCTCCACCAACCGCGCGCCGCGCAAGCATACCGACGGCTGGCCGGGGGAGGAGCGGTGGATCTGGCTGCGCCTCAAGCTGATCGCCGATGCCGGGCTGGTCGGCCTGCCGAATGCGGGGAAGAGCACCTTCCTCGCCGCGGTGACGCGGGCCAAGCCCAAGATCGCCGACTATCCCTTCACTACCCTGGTGCCCAACCTGGGCGTGGTGCGCGCCGGCGACAAGGAATTCGTCCTGGCCGACATCCCCGGACTGATCGAGGGCGCGCATGAGGGCCATGGGCTGGGCACCCGCTTCCTCGGCCATGTGGAGCGCACCCGCGTGCTGCTGCACCTGATCGACGCCACGCAGGACGATGTGCAGGCCGCCTACCGCACCATCCGGAAGGAGCTGAAGGCCTATGGCGGCGGCCTGGCCGACAAGCCGGAGGTGATCGGACTGAACAAGTGCGACGCCCTGACGGAGGAGGAGATCGCGGAGAAGAAGACCAAGCTCCGCCGCTCCGCCAAAAAGCCGGTGCTGGTCCTGTCGGGTGCCGCCGGCATCGGCGTGCAGGAGGTGATGTTCGAGCTGTGGCGCCATATTGACGCCGCCCGGGAGGCCGATGCCGAACCGGCGCGGGAGGCGGCGCGCATGGCCCGCTACACGCCGATCGAGGAATAGGTACGGGCCACCTCCCGCCGGCCGCCCCACGGCGGCTGGCGGTCGCCGGGCACAGGCGTTGGCAGCCCGTTTTTCCGAGACCCCACAAATCGTCACAGGAGAATTCGGGCCGGGTGTCGGAACCTGGAAAAGGGATCGGCGGTTCTTCTGGAACTCGGGTCACGACGGGCGACCGGCGCGTCGGGATGCGGCGAAGAAACTGGAGGAACTTCCGAAATGAATATCTTCTACATCATCGGCGTGATTGTCGTGATCATCGTGGTCCTGTCGCTGCTCGGCCTGCGGTGACGTCGGGCGTCGCTTCGCGGACTGACCCTCCGCGGGCGACGGGCCCGTCCCGGTCGGAGAGCCACAGGTGCAGACAAACAGACCCGTTACCGTCACCGTCCCCCACCGGCTGGGCCGGGAGGAGGCGCGACGACGGCTGGAAGGAGCGGCAGGCAAGATCCGCTCGCAGCTCACCGGCATCGCCACGGTGACGGATGAGCAGTGGGTGGGCGACACGCTGAGCTTCCGCATCACCGCCATGGCCCAGGCCATCACCGGGCGCATCGATGTGCTGGAGGAGCAGGTGGTGGTCGAGCTGGAACTGCCCTGGATGCTGGCGCTGCTGGCGGAGAAGCTGAAGGGCAAGATCAGCAGCCAGGGCAAGATCCTGCTGGAAGACAAGCGGCCCGACGTCACCTGACGCGGGCCGCATTGTTGTCCGGCGTTGCGTAAGCGCCCGGCGCCTCAGCGCCCGGCGATCGCCGTACGGGCGCGATAGGGCACGCGGTTGCCGTTCTCGTCATTCGACAGGTGCAGCTTGGGCGCATCCACGCGCCCCAGCACCCGGGCGCCGCCGGGGGCAAGGCGGATCACCTCCGCCTCCTCCGCCACGATGGCGGCCTCCACCCCTGCCGCGCGGGCCAGCCGGGCATGCGCCGTCAGGTGCATCTCCGTGCCATGGACCGGCAGGGCGAACCGGGGCCGCACCAGCTCATAGAACTCGCGCAGCTCATTCGCCCCCGGATGGCCGGAGACGTGCAGCGGGAAGCCGTCCAGCTGCTCCGCCCCCATCAGCACTTCGACCCCCCGGGCGCGCAGGGCGGAACAGACCTTCTCCACCGCCTCCTCATTGCCGGGGATGACGCGGGTGGACAGGACCACCGTGTCGCCCTTGCCGAAGGCGGGCAGGCGCCGGTCGCCGCGGGCGAGTTTCGCCAGCGCGGCGTTCTCCTCCCCCTGGCCGCCGGTGCAGACCAGGGTCACCTTGGCCCGGTCCAGCCCCTTCAGATGCGCCGGCTCGGCCAGGAAGGCCGGAACGGCGTCCAGCATGCCCAGCTTCCGGGCCGTCTCCTCCGAATTGCGCATGGAGCGGCCGGTGATGGCGGCCAGCCGGCCGGTGGCCGCAGCGGCAACACCCGCCGACGCCATCCGCGCCACGTTCGTGGAGAAGCAGCAGACCGCCACCTGGCCGGTGCGGCTGGCGAACAGGCGGGAGAAGGCCTCCCGCACCTGCGCTTCCGACGTGGTTTCCATGTCCTTGTGCGCGTTGGTGCTGTCGCAGAGCAGCGCCAGCACCCCTTCATCCCCCAGGGCGCGCAGGGCGTCCTTGTCCGTCGGCTCCCCGATCAGGGGTTCCGGATCGAACTTCCAGTCGCCGCTGTGGACCACGACACCGGCCGCGGTCCCGATGGCCAGCGCCACAGGTTCCGGGATGGAGTGGGTCAGGCGGACACTGCGGATGCGGAACGGGCCGATCTCGAAGCTGCCGCCGACGGGATAGCTGTTGATCTCCACCTCATCCAGCGTGCCCGTCTCCTCCAGCCGCCGCTCAATGGTGCGCACGGCGAAGGGCGTGGCCCAGATCGGACAGTTGATGGCATAGGGCCACAGCCGGTCGATGGCGCCGATATGGTCCTCATGCGCATGCGTGACGACCAACCCCAGCAGCCGATCGGCAATGGGGGCCAGGAAGGCGGGGTCCGGCACGATGGCGTCGACCTCCGTCATCTCCTCCTCGGGGAAGGAGATGCCGGCATCGACCAGCAGCCACTTGCCGTCGTGGCCGTACAGCGTCCAGTTCATGCCGATGCGGCCCAGGCCGCCCAAAGGCACGACAAGCACTTCACCGCGCGTGGGCACGGGCCAGCGCGATCCGAAGTCGGTGTATCTGTGAAGGGGGACGACGGTGGCCGCCTGGGGGGCCTCGTCGCGATCTCGATCCGCGCTGGCCTTCATATCAGGCGTCGCGGCAGCGTCTTGGAAGGAGACGCGGTCCTTATCATTCGTCATTCCTGTGCAGGATATAGGGCAGGGGGGCCGGGCCACAACCATTCGAGCCCTGTTGAAAACGCAGATCGGCCGGGCGCCTGGGCGGCGCCCGCCGACAGCGGTACCCCGGAAGCCCTGCGTCCTGCCGGCATGGCCGGGTTATCGGCGCCGGTACCAGGGGTATCTTGCTTTCCGGACGAGCCCCATGGATAGCCATGCCCGACAGCCCCTGTGCCCCCACCGGCACCCCGACTGCCGCCGCTGACGATCTGGCCGCCCGCCTGGCCACCGTCCGTGCGCGCACCCTGGCGCTGGCGGAGGGGCTGTCGGCGGAGGACATGGTGGTGCAGTCCATGCCCGACGCCAGCCCGGTGAAATGGCATCTGGCCCACACCACCTGGTTCCTTGAGGTGTTCGTGCTTGGCCCGCATGCGGGGCTGCGGCCGCTCCGCCCGGAATGGCACTACCTGTTCAATTCCTATTACGAGGCCGCCGGGCCGCGCCATCCGCGGCCGGAGCGTGGGCTGCTGACCCGGCCCGCCGTGGCGGAGGTGGTGGCGTGGCGCCGGGAGGTGGAGGAGCGGTTGATCCGGTTCCTGGCCACCGGGGCCGCCACGCCCGCCGCCATGGCCCTTGTCGAGCTGGGGATCAACCATGAACAGCAGCACCAGGAGCTGGTCCTCACCGACCTGAAGCACCTGCTGTCCTGCAATCCGCTGGCGCCCGTATACCGGTCGCGGGCGGCGGGGCCGGACCAGCCCGTGCCCCGCCTGGGGTGGCAGCCGCATGCCGGCGGGCTTGTGCGGATCGGGTGGGACGGCGCGGGTTTCGCCTTCGACAATGAGGGGCCGCGGCATACGGTCTGGCTTGAGCCGTTCGAGATCGCCGACCGTCCGGTCACCTGCGGTGAGTTCCAGGCCTTCATGGCGGATGGCGGCTATCGCGATCCGGCCTGGTGGCTGTCGGATGGCTGGGCGGCCGTGCGGTCCTACGGCTGGGAGGCGCCGGGCTACTGGCGGCGGGAGCCGGATGGCGGCTGGACGCACTTCACCCTGGCGGGGGAGCGGCCCGTCAATCCGGCCGAGCCGGTGTGCCACCTCAGCTTCTACGAGGCCGATGCGTTCGCCCGCTGGGCCGCACAGCAATGGCCGGGGGCGCGTCTGCCGACCGAGGCGGAGTGGGAAGTGGCGGCCGCGGGGGCAGCGCCCGCCGGGGGCTTCGCCGACACGGATCGGTTCCACCCCGACGCGCTGACCGGCCCCTCCTGGTACGGCCAGGTGTGGGAATGGACCGGCACCGCCTACCGCCCCTATCCGGGGTTCCAGCCGGCCGGGGGAGCGGTGGGCGAGTACAACGGGAAATTCATGTCGGGGCAGATGGTGCTGCGGGGTGGCTCCTGCGCCACGCCGGCGGGGCATGTGCGGGCGACCTACCGCAACTTCTTCCCCCCCGGCGCCCGCTGGCAGTTCAGCGGCCTGCGGCTTGCCCGCGACAGTTCCTGACCAGCCCCGACCCTTCCGACGGAGCCCGCATGAGCCAGCGCACCCGTACCGCCGCCTTCCTGGACATGGCCCCGGAGGTGGAAAGCTTCCGGGAGGCGGTGCTGGCCGGCCTTGCCCGCCGGCCGCGCGCGATCCCGGCCAAGTTCTTCTATGATGCGGAAGGATCGCGGCTTTTCGACCGGATCACCGAGCTGCCGGAATACTATCCGACCCGCACCGAGATCGCGATCCTGGACCGGTTCGGGAGCGAGATGGCGGAGGTGCTGGGACCCCGTGTGCAGCTGGTCGAGCTGGGAAGCGGGTCGTCCATCAAGGTCCGCCTGCTGCTGGACCGGCTGCCGTCCCCCGCCGGCTATGTCGGGATCGACATCAGCCGGGACCATCTGATGCAGGCCTGCGGCCGGCTTGCCGCCGACCATCCGGGGCTGGAGGTGCTAGCGCTCTGCGCCGACTACATGGGGGAGGTGGCGGTGCCGCCGCCCGCCGGGGGGTTCCCGCGCCGGCGCGCGGCCTTCTTCCCCGGCTCCACCATCGGCAATCTCAGCCCTGCGGAGGCGGAGGCGTTCCTGGCGCGCTGGCGCCCATGGCTGGCGGAGGGGGAGGTGCCGGGAGGCATGCTGGTGGGGGTGGACCTGAAGAAGCCGGAGCCCATCCTGCACGCCGCCTACAACGACGCGGAGGGTGTCACCGCCGCGTTCAATATGAACCTGCTGGCGCGAATCAATCGGGAACTGGACGGCAGCTTCGACCTCTCCGCCTTCCGTCACCTGGCCTTCTATGATGCGGACAAGGGGCGGATCGAGATGCATCTGGAAAGCCGGCGCGACCAGATCGCCACCGTGGCCGGACGGCGCTTCGCCTTCACCGCCGGGGAGACGATCCACACCGAAATCTCCTGCAAATACAGCGTGGCGGAGTTCCAGGCGCTGGCGGTACGGGCCGGCTACCGGCCCCGCCGGGTCTGGACCGATCCGGCGTCCCTGTTCAGCGTGCACTGGGTCGAGGCCTGAAAACGTCTCCCGCCGCCCAAGTTTCGCCCCTATTGGCGGCGACTTGATGTGCTAAGAGGACACATCGCATCGATAGGGGCAGGGGGATGGCGCCAACGCTTTCAGGTCGGCAGGACGTGCGCCTGGAGCAGGCATTCCTGCGGGAGCAGCGCGACGGCGTCCGCATCGCCTGCCTTGCCCGGTTGATCACGCTCGGCGTCCTGCTGGGCTGGCTGCTGATCATCGATGTGAACCGGGAGAACCTGGCGGCCTATGGCATCATTGCCCTGCTGGCCCTGTCGGGCATCGCCATGTGGGGCATCAGCCGGGCCAGCTTCTACCGCACCTGGCACCTGTACCTGTTCGTCCTGCTGGACCACGCGCTGATCGCCTATGCCTTCGCCATGCCAACGACGGTGGGCGGGGATGCGCTGCCGCTGGCCATCAACCTGCGCACCGTCTGGGTGGCCATCTTCTTCATCTTCGTCGCCGGTGCGGCCATCACCCAGACGCCCAGCGTGGTGGTGTGGAGCGGCGTGTCCGCCGCCCTGTGCTGGTCGGTCGTGGTGTTGAAGGCGTTGCAGCAGCCCGACAGCTTCGCCGTGCCCAACCAGATCCTGTTCGGCAATCCGGATGCGCAGACCTTCCTGCGCATCTACATGGACCCGCATTTCGTGGACCTGACCGCCTGGATCAGCCAGGTGCTGCTGCTGATCCTGCTGGCGCTGACCCTTGCGGCGGCGGTTGGCCGGTCCCGCCGGCTGGTGACGCGCGTGGTGACGACGGAGCGGGAGCGGGCGAACCTGGCCCGCTACTTCTCCCCCGACGTGGTGGACCGGCTGGCCACCAAGGACAGCCCGCTGGCCCATCCCACGCAGCGCCCCGTCGCCGTCCTGTTCGCCGACATCGTCGGGTTCACCCGGCTGTGCGAGAACGCCGCCCCGCAGGAGGTGATCGAGCTGCTGGACGAATTCAGGCAGCGGATGGAAACGGCCGTGTTCGAGAACCACGGGACGGTCGACAAGTACATCGGCGACTGCGTGATGGCGACCTTCGGCCTGCTGAACTCGTCACCGGGCGATGCCGCGGCGGCCCTGTCCTGTGCCCGGGACATGCTGGACAGTGTGGAACAGTGGAACGAGGAGCGGGAGCGGCGGGGGCTGCCCCCGGTGGATCTGGGCATCGGCGTCCATTACGGGCCGGTGACGGTGGGCGACATCGGTGGGGACCGCCGGGTGGAGTTCACCGTCGTGGGCGACACGGTCAACGTGGCCAGCCGCCTGATGCATCTGACCCGCCAGCTGGAGGCGCATCTGGTCATCTCCGACGATCTGGTGGAGGCGGCGCGGCTGACGATGGACGGGCAGGTGCTGGCGGATTTCGAGCGGGCGGACCCGATGACGCTGCGCGGCCGGGCCGGTGCCGTCGCCGTCTGGTACCATCGCCGTGGGCAGCAGCCGGGGGCGATGGCGGACCAGATCGCGCTGCACGCCGCCGGCTGACGCTCAGGCGTCCTCTTCCTCGGTGAAGATGGGGATCGGTGCCTGTTCACGGACCGGGCGCAGCACGATGTTGCTGGTCACGCGGGACACCCCCAGCTCACTGTCGTCGATCCAGCCCTGGGTCAGCTCCTGATAGGCGTCGACGTCGCGGCAGACCAGCTTGGCGATATAGTCGAACTCCCCGCTCACCTCGAAGCATTCCACCACCTCCGGCGTGGCGGCGAGCCGGCGTTCGAACAGGTGGCGGTGGTCGCGGCCCTGCCGCTCCAGCGCGATCTGGGCCAGCACGACGATGCAGGACTGCAGCTTGCGGATATCCAGCATGGCCTGGTAGCGCACGACCAGCCGGTCACGCTCCAGCCGGCGGACACGCTCCAGGCAGGGACGGGGGGACAGGCCCACCTTCTCGGACAGAGCCTGGTTGGTGATCCGCCCGTTCCGCTGCAGTTCGGTGAGGATACGGATGTCGATCTGATCGAGTTTGCGGCGCATGCCGGCACATTAGCGCAGAACGAAAAAGGGGCGATGCCGAATTCGCATCGCCCCGGGTCGGGACAGGATCAGGCGACTTGCCGCCGCATGCGGCCCGCCTGGGCCATGCCGGCGGCAAAGGCGTCCAGCAAGGCCAGGGCCGCGGCGGCGGTGCGGCCGTCACGGTCCAGCGGCGGGGCGAACTCCACCAGATCCATGCTGCCGACAAGGCCGGACTGGCCCAACAGACGCAACGCCTCCGTCGCCTCCTCCAGCGCCATTCCCTCCGGAACGGGCGTCCCCACGCCGGGCGCCACCTCGGGGTCCAGCCCGTCCATGTCGAAGCTGATGTGGATCAGCGCATTCTGCCGGCGGGCGGCGTCCAGCGCCCGCGCGACCAGCGGGGCCAGTCCCTGCTGGCGCACCGCCGGCATCTCGTGGAAGGTGACCCCCGCCCGCATCAGGTTTTGGCGCTCCCCCGAATCGACGTCGCGGATGCCGAACTGTGTCAGGTTGCGCGCGTCGATCAGCGGGACGAAGGCGCCGACCTCCAGCATGACATCATGGCCGATGCCGCAGGCCGTGGCCGCCGGCAGGCCGTGGGTGTTGCCCGACGGGGTGGTGTCGGGGGTGTTGAAGTCCGGGTGCGCGTCGAACCAGAGCACATGCAACGGCCGCTCCAGCGCGCGCGCATTGGCCGCCGCCGCCGCGATGGTGCCCAGGACCAGCGAGTGGTCGCCGCCCAGCATCATCGGCACCCCACCCTCCAGGAAGGCCTTGGACGCGAGATCGCGGACGGACCGGCACCAGCCGGCGGTGGCGGTCAGGCTGCGGCAGCGGCCGCTGTCGGCCCGGCCGTCATAGGCGGGGCCGGTGACGTCGCCCAGGTCGATGGTGTCGATGCCCCGGGCCGCCAGGCGCTGCGCGACACCGGCGCGCCGCAGCGCCTCCGGGCCGGCGGCGGCGCCGCATCGATAGTTGCCCACATCGGCGGGCGCGCCGATCAGGCCGAACCAGGGGGCACGGTGTCCCGTGTTGGTCATGGAGGAACCTCGGAGAAGGGGTGTCGCGGGGAGGGGAGAGACGGCGGCTGTGTCACGCGTGCATGGCGTGCAGCGTCTCCTCCACCCGGTCGACGGCCCAGTCCAACTCCTCCCGCGTGATGACCAGCGGGGGGGCGAAGCGGATCACGGTCTCATGCGTCTCCTTCGACAGCACGCCGCGGCGCATCAGGTTCTCGCAGACGGCGCGCGCGCTCGCCCGTGCCGGGTCGATCTCCATGCCGACCCAGAGCCCGCGCCCGCGCAGCCCGCCGATGAGGGGGGAGCGGATGGCGGACAGCCGCTGCATCAGGTGCGCCCCCAGCTCGGCCGAGCGGTCGACCAGCCCTTCCTCATCCAGGGTATTCAGCGCCTCCAGCCCGACGGCGGCGGCCAGCGGGTTGCCGCCGAAGGTGCTGCCATGGTTGCCGGGCACGAACTGCGCGATCACATCCTTGCGCGCAACGAAGGCGGACACCGGCATCACGCCGCCGCCCAGCGCCTTGCCCAGGCACAGGCCGTCCGGCCGGATGCCTTCGTGCTGGAAGGCAAACCACTTGCCGGTGCGGCCAAGGCCCGACTGGATCTCATCCAGGATCATCAGCACATTGTGCCGGTCGCAGATTTCCCGCACCCGGGCCAGATAGCCCTGCGGCGGAACCACGATGCCGGCCTCCCCCTGGATCGGTTCGATCAGGATGGCGGCGGTGTGCGGGGTGATGGCGGCTTCGAAGGCGTCGGCGTCGCCATAGGCGACCTCACGGAAGCCCGGCGCGAAGGGGCCGAAGCCGTCGCGGTATTCCGGCTCGCTGGAAAAGCCGACGATGGTGGTGGTGCGGCCGTGGAAGTTGCCCTTGGCGACGATGATCTCCGCCCGGTCGGCGGGGATGCCCTTCACCTTGTAGCCCCATCGGCGGGCGGCCTTGATGGCCGTCTCCACCGCCTCGGCGCCGGTGTTCATGGGGCAGACGCCGTCCAGCCCCGTCAGTTCGCAGAGCCGGGCCAGGAAGGGGCCCAGCCGGTCGGTATGGAAGGCGCGGGAGACGACGGCGACCTTGGCCGCCTGCTCGGTCAGCGCCTTCAGGATGCGCGGATGGCTGTGCCCCAGATTGACCGCCGAATAGGCGCTCATCATGTCCAGGTAGCGGGTGCCGTCCGCTGCCCACATCCACACGCCCTCGGCGCGGGAGATGACGACCGGCAGCGGCTTGTAGTTCTTGGCGCACCAGCGGTTCTCAACCGCGATGGCGTCAGCCCCGACAGTGACGCGCATATCCATCGGCACCCTCCCGTGTCTTGCGGTCTTGACCTTCGCCGCACGGAAAGTGTGGCATGGACGGCACAGCCGAAATGGCCGAAGTCGGGCGCCGGCACAGCAGATTGCGTCGTATCGTCGCCACTCCCGCCGCCGAATGTGGCTGTCCGCGCCCGACCGCGGCCTGGCGCCCCCCTCCTTCTGCGCGGGCGCCGTCCGGCCCCGCGGCAAGCTTTCGTTAACCGCGCTGGGGTTCTGTTGCGGGGGTGCTCTGGCCCCGTGACGCGGAAGCGGCGTGGCCCTATCATGACCCGCGCGGCCGGGTTACCGGTCGCAGGCAGCCGAAGGGAGCAGCAGCGGCGGATGGACGTGGCGGGGAAGGGGTCGGACGGGGCGCAGGGTCGGGGCGCGGGGCGCAGGGGCGTGGCCCTGCCGGTCCTGCTGGCGCTGCTGCTGTCGGACAGCGCGGCGCTGGCCTCAAGCGGCAAGCCGGCCAATCCCCAGGACCAGCTGCGCCGGGTGGAGCAGGACCTGAAGGCCGGGCAGGACAAGGCGAAGGAGCTGGACGCCCGGGCGGAGGCCCTGGAAAAGGAATTGGCGGAGCTTCGCGCCTCCCTGATCGCGGCCGCTGCCGAGGCGCGCGCAAAGGGGGAGGAGCTGGACAGGCTGGAGGCGGAGCTGAACCGGCTGGCGGAGGATGAGACGGTGCGGCTCGCCCGGATCGAGGCGGACCGCGCCGCCCTGGCGGAGCTGCTGGGCGCCCTCCAGCGCCTGTCACGGGTCCCGCCGGAGGCGATCATCGCCCGGCCCGAGGCACCGTCGCAGACGCTGCGGAGCGCGCTGATGCTGCGCGCCGCCGTGCCCGAGGTAAAGGCCCGGGCGGATGCGCTGGCGGCAGAGATGGAAGGGCTGGCCCGTCTGCGGACCGAGTTGGCGTCGCGCCGGGACGCCGTCGCCAAGGGGACGCAGGCGCTGGCCCGCCGGCAGCAGGAGACGTCACGCCTTGCCGCGCGGCGGGAGGAGCTGTACCGCCGGACCGACAGCGAGCGCCAGGCCCTGTCGGTCCGGCTTACCGCCCTGGCCGGGCAGGCCGGCGATCTGCGCGACCTGATCGACCGCATCGAGGCGGATCGACGCGCCGCGGCGGAGCGGCAGCGGGCGGAGGAGGCGGCGCGCCGCGCGGCGGCGCAGGCCGACAGGGAACGGCGGGCCAAGGAGCGGGTTGCGGCACTCAAGCGTGCCCCCGGAATGCCCAAATCGGCAGGTATCCTGCTGCCCGTGGGTGGTGGCGTGGTGACCCGCTATGGCGAGCAGGACCGGCTGGGGGTGACCAGCCGGGGGCTGACGCTCCGGGGACGGGCCGGTGCTGAAGTGGTTGCCCCCTTGGATGGGCAGGTGATCTTCGCCGGGCCGTTCAAAGGGTATGGGCTTATCTTGATCCTGGAACATGCAGGCGGATATCATTCGCTGTTGGCTGGTCTGGGACGGGTGGATGGTCAGGTCGGCCAGCAGGTGCTGGCGGGTGAACCGGTGGGCACGCTGTCCGGGGACGGCACGCCCACGATGTATTTCGAGCTGCGACGGGGCGGTCAGCCGATCAACCCCTTGCACGGTGTCTCGTCCTCCGACGGCAAAGGACAAAGTTGATATGAAGAAGCTCCTCTCATCGGTCGCCATGGTCTCCCTGCTGATGCTCGCGCCGGCCTGTGCCGTGGCGCAGGGCAAGCAGGCAGCCCGTTCCGATACCTACCGGCAGCTCGACCTGTTCGCCGACGTGTTCGAGCGGGTCCGGTCGCAGTATGTGGAGGAGGTGACGGACGAGCAGCTGATCGAAGCGGCGATCGCCGGGATGCTCACCTCCCTCGACCCGCATTCCAGTTTCCTCAGCAAGAAGAACTTCCAGGACCTCCAGGTCCAGACCCGCGGTGAGTTCGGCGGGCTGGGCATCGAGGTCACCTCGGAGGAGGGGGTGGTCCGCGTCGTCTCCCCCATCGACGACACGCCGGCCTATCGGGCCGGCATCCTGCCCGGCGACTATATCGTCGCCCTGGACGGGGAGAGCATCGTGGGCCTGCCGCTGAATGAGGCGGTCGACAAGATGCGCGGCCCCGCCGGCACCAGCCTGAAGGTCACCATCCGCCGCCCCGAGGTGGCGGAGCCGCTGGAATTTACCCTGACCCGCGCCGTCGTGAAGGTGCAGTCGGTGCGCTACCGGGTGGAGGCTGGCAATGTCGGCTACATCCGCATCAGCAGCTTCAACGAGCAGACCCAGCCCGGCCTGGAAAAGGCCATCGCCCGCCTCCAGGAGGAGCTGGGGGACAACATCGCGGGCTTCGTCCTCGACCTGCGCAACAATCCCGGCGGGCTGCTGAACGCCGCGATCACCGTGTCGGACAGCTTCCTGGAGCGGGGGGAGATCGTGTCGACCCGCGGGCGGCTGAGCCGGGACAGCGACCGCGCCAACGCCAAGCCGGGCGACCTGACCAAGGGCAAGCCCATCGTCGTGCTGATCAATGGCGGCTCCGCCTCCGCCTCGGAGATCGTGGCCGGCGCGCTCCAGGATCATCGCCGCGGCATCGTCCTGGGCACCCAGAGCTTCGGCAAGGGATCGGTGCAGACGATCATCCCCCTGCAGAGCCAGGACGGCATCCGGCTGACCACCGCCCGCTACTACACGCCTGCCGGCCGGTCGATCCAGCAGTTGGGCATCACCCCGGACATCGAGGTGCACCCGGCGAAGCTGGAGCAGATCGCCGAGGGGCAGCGTCGCCGGGAGGCCGATCTGCGCCATTCGCTGAGCAATCCGGAGCGCCCCGGCACGCCGCCGGCCCAGGCCCCTGCCGCGCAGCCGGGGCAGACCCCGCCGGCCCAGCCGGCACCCGGCCCGACCTCCCAGCGGCCGGCCCCCACGGGCGGTGAGGTGGAGGCGCCGGCGACCCCGCAGCCGACAACGGCCCAGGGCCGTCCGGATGAGGCGCCCTTCGACTACCAGCTCGCCCGGGCTGTCGATCTCCTGCGCGGGATGAATCTCTTCGCGCAGGCCAAACCGCTGAACTGATCTGGTCCGAAATTGGCTCGCTTCGCGTTCCGACGACCCGCGCCGGCCGGACTGGCGCCTGACCCGGATGA
>JARWLF010000777.1:0-13043 GCA_029853055.1 Scenedesmus sp. KT-U
AGCAGAGAACAACGTCTCAGCAGAGCCAAGGTGAGTCACAGTGGAAGCACCATCGTGCATCGCCTGGTCAGCCCTGATGCACCTGCAGCAAGTTCACACCAATGCCTGACTACAGCCTGCATCGTGCTGCACCAGGGATACCCGTACGCTAGGCCAAACACATCTTTCATCTTCTGCAACGGTCATCCATACACCTTCCCCAATGGCACATGGGTCCCACCCAGCTGTTGGAACGGTTCCTTGGATTCCTTACTGCAGCTGCAAGTGACAGCTCCTGATGGCACCAGCAACACGTGAGCAGGTTCCACGACTTGCATGCCAAACCTCAGAACGAGGCTGGCTGGGCAGACAGTAGTTGTCTGCTTAGGCCATACTGTGGGTGCAGTCATTCAGGTGCAGGCTGTTGTGCCTTTTCATCTGTAGGCGCCTATTGTGTTTACACATGCTGCTTGGCAGGTGTCTAACCGGAGGTATGCTTTATGACAATGCTTACTCGGCTTCTCCTGCCGGCCTGCAGGTTGTCGTCTGTGCTTCAGCATGCTGGTGTACATGACTCCGCACTCATGTCAGACAGCAACCCCCTGCCCATGACTCCTATCCTGGCAATAGGCAGCAATGCTGGCCCAGAACAGCTGGCAAGGAAGTTTCCCCTTGACCTGTTTCCAGCTGGTGTCGTGGTGCCGGTAAGTTACACGAGTCACTTATTGCTGCTAGGTACATATAAACGCTCATCTGCTCCGTGCAGGGGCATATTGACAAGATCAGCAGGCCTACCAGTTTGAACTTGTTTGTTGATCTTATCCACCAGTGTCACCCTGCAACAGTGCTGGCATGTCAGACAGTTGTGATTCACAGTGACATCCACCTGCTTTGCCGCTCGGGTTACTTGCTGTCATGTGGGTTGTTCCTGGGTCCCAGTAAACGGATTGTCTGTAGCATCTCCTCTGTTGCTCCTGCAGGTGATTGAATGTGTGCTGCGTGACTTTGATGTTGTGTACGCCCCACTCATCTCCAGTTATGGCAGTGCCACAGCTACACTGGAACACTCCCCAGGAACATCTGTGTCAGTGTTTGTTACATACCTCACACCAGCGCTGCAGCAGCGCATGCATGAAACAGAAGGGGCGTACAATCTGTGCAAACTGACAGATGTGCAGCTGCTAGAAGGCATCTCTCTACAGCAGCACATGTAGGTACTGTGCAGAACTGCTTGCCACACTCCAGGTTGCAGTTGCAGTGTGATGCTTCCACCTGATGCTGTCTGTATATGTGTTGCGCTTATGCTGCTTTATCCTGCAGACTGGCTTCTTGATATCTTTCTTCATCAACCATGATCACTTGGGTACAATTGCTGCTGTCTGTTCCGCAGGCAAGGGGTTAAGTCAGTCCAGGTTCAGTCCACAGTGTATCAGTACAATCATCAGTATGGCACTCTGCACCTCCCATTCGTCAACCCTGGTAGCAGCCCAGTGGCATTAGCAGAGATTCAAGCAACAGGCAGAAGGTTCCCAGCATTCACTCAGGTTGAGATGCAGACAGCGTTGATGGAGGCTTTGAAGCATGTGACAAAGGATGAGCTAGTGGGCCATGGTGGTGCTGTACATGAAGTGCAACCACTGCCTGGTGTACATCTTGGTAAGTGTCAGTGTAAGGGGAGTCAACCCAGGCAGGTTGCAGCACCACTACAAGTCGTCGTTGCTGCTGTTCATGCAGACCCATAACTGGCTTGTGGTTGCCCTGTGTCCTTGGTGATGCAGGTCTCCAAAATCCTGAGCACCACAAGGCCGCCTTTGATGAGTGGATTCTGAGCAACCTCGAGCAGCACTCATTGCGACGAGCACGAGTGCAAGCACTGAACAAGGCAGCCAGACCTTTTGGCTACCAGGGTTGTGAAGTTATGATGGTGATAGGCACTGCCATGTCAACCAGTGTCAAGTGACCTGCTGTAGTCTTCGTTCAACGGTGACCGCTCAATGGCGTGCTCTGGGGAGTGCTCCATTCTGTCTCTCTGCATACAAGTGCAAGGTTTGACAGCCAGCTGCACTACAGAAGAAGATGCATGGCGTCCCTTGCTCAGGCTCTGGGAGATTGCCTGGCGTCTCTTTCTCAGGCATCTGCTTGACTGCACATGGAGCTCTGAACCGCATAAGCAGCACCTGTGTGATGTAAACTACGTTGGAAGCAACAGGGATACGTGGCTGCAAACGACCTTTGTAGTCTGATAGCTTTCGCGCTGCTGAACCCGGTCTGCTGCTTATCCAGATACAGGATCCTCAACTTGAGGACCTCAAGTTGGTGGGCGGATAGGGCAGTGGGCAAGTGAGCACTCAATCAAAATCTGGTATACCCCTTTTGCTTCGTGACTTGCCCACTGAGCACTTAGTTCCGCAGCGTTCAGATGGTATGGGTCAAACAAACGAGTTATGACTACACAGCAACAGCCCCAGACCTGCAGACTAGTGCATGAGAGATAATGTACGTTGTGTGCGCAGCATCAATTCAACCAGGCTGCTTACTCCAGGTGACAGCACGTGACACCACTCCGAAAGTCCCTGGCACTGCCAAACAGTATTGCGGGACTCCTTTGCATCACCACCAAATCATGTCTTGTATGATAGTAATCTATAGACTACGCTTCTTTAAGTGAACCTGTGATTACTCAAGTTGCCAGGCAGTTATTGGTCGAAATGGTTGGTACTGCAATACATACATTGTTGTGACATATACACGCACTGGCAGTGCAAAGCTGCTGAGCGGAAGAACTTTGTGGTCAATAATATCTTGAACACTGCAGTTGCCAGCCACCTGCTACGCAGCTCAATAGCAGACCAGACCTCCCCATGGAGGGTTGTGTTCTCGGGTGGTATACTCAATGCCCAAGAAGGCTGTTGTGGACCTTATAGCAGTTTGTAGGCTGGTTTGCGCTCGTAGTGCCGATGTCACAGAGCAGTTGCCAGCGGATGGATGATTAAACCCACAGCAGTGGCACTAACTGGCTCCAGACAGCCCAAGGCTCTGACTCTAGAAGGAGAGCCTCATGGACCAGAGCAGCTGCAACCCTCTCGTACCTCGCAATCCTCTGCTGTGGAGGGTTCCTCGTTCATTGCTGCTGACCTTGCAGTAGCACAGTTTGCCGCATCAATTGTGTCGAGCAATCATGCTGGGCAGGCAAGCATCAAAGCAAGGGTCCCTAGTATGGCTTCAAGCATTGCAGCTGCGGCAGCGGCGCCAAGCGTTGCAAGAGCTCTCCAGGCTTTACCATCCAATGTGAAGGAGCCAGTATCATCCAGAAATGGAGGTACTGAGTTGACAGGATCTGCAGTCCCCAGTGAAAACATCTGGTCACCAAGCAGCAACGTCAAGGCATCAAACAGGGTACCCCTGTCTGTGTCAGAAGAGGATCTTGCTTCGACGACGCAGCCATCCAAAGCATTTCAAACAGCAGCAGGTGGCATGGGTACTGCGCAGACAGCAGCAGTTGTTCCTGTATTCATGGGAGCAGCCGGTCCATCAGCAACTGCAAACGTAGCTGTGAAGCAGAGCAGCACCAGCCCCCAACAACAAAGCAGAAACAGTGGAACCCCTCAGGCCAGAAGTGTCATGACAGCTGCACACGCAGGACCAGCCAGTCAGGCAATCGGCAGTGGTAGTCCCTTTCCTGCACCTGATACAAGCAGAAGTACAGCCACTCCAGCTTCAGCAGCCAGCCTTAAGCCGTCATATGTGGTGCCGTCCTGTAGCAGCAGCCAGCCATTGATATTGCACAGTGTTGACGAATTGAGTGCAGCTGACGCATCATCAGGTAAGCACCTCACAGTACTTGCCAGCATCAACCAATAGTTCCTGCCTACACTGTCATCATTGCTGTCGGCCACAAGGTGCTTGCGGCCTTGTAGAGAGGTGCTTGTTGCTTCACATGACCTAGCTGTACAACAGATGCGGTGAGGCGTGCTTGTACTGTTCTTGTGTGACAGGTGGCAGGGATGCAGATGGCAACACCCGTTTGCATCTGGCGGTCAAGACTGGTGACCTGAAAGCAGTTGAGGAGTTGGTCAGGAGCAACGCTGCTGTGAACGCCAGGAACAACCGCATGTGCACACCACTGCACCTGGCTGCAGAAGCCGGCAGACTAGATGTTGTGAAATTGATCATGGTGGTAAGATAAGCACTACCCTAACATGTGTTGTCAACGATGTACAGCACATACATGCTATGTACGCTGTACCAAAGATTGTATTGGACGTCTCAGCAGACCAACTAGTGCCAGGCATGTGCCTCTGAGGGAGTTCTGTGTGCTGCAATTATTAGTTGCAGATGTAGAGAAAGTAATGTCTGTGTGCATAGCAGATCACAAGGGACTGTGTTCGAGTTGGGCTGTGTTTGCTGTCAGAGCAGGCACATGGCGTGATACTCAATGCAGCAATGTGCTGATGATATGATTATGTATATACAGACCACGAGTTCTTTCCCAGCAGTGGCAACAGCTGCTTCCACCACAACATTGCTTCCCCACAACATTGTTTCTGCACTACTGTGCTGCTGCAACAGGCACCTGGCTGCGTGGTGCATGCCCTGGACTGTGACAGTCAAAGCCCCCTGGTGACTGCTGTACATGCGGGCTGTCTGGATGTTGTCAACTTCTCAGGGGAGGACAGGAACAGCATGCACTACAAGCTGCAGTGGGCTGCGCACCATGGGCACTTGCAGGTGCAGTCAGTCTGAAGCACACGCTACTCGAAAAGAGTATCACATGTCCTGCAACAGTCTTGGTCAGATGTCACAACCCGATTCGGGCGAGCACTTCGTCGTTGCTTGGCACGCTTCATGCAAGCCAAGTGCAAGCACAACATAGCTTCTAGCATAGCTGTCATAGCTACCATGCTACTCAAGCTTACTCCAGCTTAAGCAGGTCTAAACCAGGACCCTTCTTTCTGCCTGTTTACTCACCTGACAGGTGTTGAAGGAGCTGTTGGATTGTGGTGCTTCTGTAAACCTGACTTGTGAGGCTGGCTGGACACCACTACACAGATCATGCATGGCAGGACACTTTAATGTAGCACAGGAGCTGGTGGTGGGCAGGAAGGCAAACATACTGGCAGCAACCAAGGATGGCAGGACACCCATACTGCTGGCAGCACAGAGTAAGCCCCACGCAGCGCTTGATGCACTGCATGTGAAGAAGTGAATACATGGCCCTTGCACTTGCAGCAAGGTATCCTGACAATCCAAGTCATGTTGCTCCTGACTTAGGTGGTAATGCGGACATTGTAAAGTTGTTGTTGGAACATGCCAGTCGTCTGCCACAGGACTACAAGACCAAAGATGGATGGCCAAGCAATCTGCTGCAGGTACACTGTCTGTCAGCTACCAGCACATACCCTGCAAGAATTGTGTGATGCTCCACCTCCATTGTCTGCCTAAAGCCTTTGCAGATGGAGTCTGTGCATGACCCAGTGGTACAAATCAGAAGTGTCTATAGGCAACGCAGCACTTGTTGGGTGTCTGCTACATCAACTTGCAGCTTTTGCATAACATCGTCCTGTATATGCAGCACAAAACTCGCAACCCAGCAGACCCCAATGACCCTGGCCTGAATCTCCTACTACTGGGAGCCAAGTACGGCCATGCTGCTGTTGTCAAAGTAGCTATACAGCACAGGGCCAACCTTCATGGTGTCGATGTGTTTGGGCAGTCAGCACTGCACCACGCTTGCTTTGGAGGCACATCAGCACATCTGGCAGTTGTGAGAGTGAGTGCAGAGATCTACAGTTGATGCTGCGGTGTAGGGATGCCATCCTCTGATAAAAATAACACATGCAAGTGGGAGCATACTTCCAGGCTGGACTGACAGCAGTTGCTGCATTGCTTCTTGACAGTTGAGCAGACGGGATGTGGGGAATCTGATAGCATTGGCTTTAATATTGAGATGCAAGCTTCATTGGGTCTGCTTGAGAAGCAGCTGAAAGGTTGGCAGTGACGGCTAAGAATTCTTGAGGACTGTATATTGCAGACAAGCTGAAGAGGCTACCATGCTTTTTGCCCCACAGGTGCTCATCGGCGCTGGCATCACCAAGGACATGTTGGACTACAGTGGCCGCACTCCTCTGCTGTTGGCGTACAGGCATCAAGAGTATTGCAAGAATCCAGATATTTGCAAACATCATGAGATGATGCAGGTGCTGTGGTCAGCTGGGGCCGCCATGCACTTTCACCTCCACTTGGCGGCTCAAGAAGGACTGCTGGAGGTGGTCAGGGAGGAGGTCAAATGCAGGTCAGGCTATACAGTAGGAGCTGGCATTAAAACATCAAGTATGTTGTGACATGAGGCATGATCTCTGCTACAATGACACGTCCCTTTTCTGGCATCAGAGATGACATGAGCAGCGCTTGTGCCATGCACGGCTTGTGGCTTTGCTGGGATGGGACTGATGCATGCTGCTGAGTACCCTGCTGGCTTGCAGGGCAGACACTTGTTTGTCAAGTGTCATCGGCAACCAGTATCATCAAAAAATAGTATGGCATATGCAGGTGTGAGTCCTGTATGGAGGAGAGCTGCTGTAAGCTGGCTGACTACCGGGGCTGGACAGCGCTACACTCTGCAGCACAGTATGGCCACCTGGATGTTGCAGCCGAACTGATTAAGGTCGGTGATGCTGACGATTATACTATATTGAGCGGCTCACAAGTCTCTCTGCAACAGCTGTTCCTTGGCTTCACCAATTCAATAGTTTCTAAGTGGGCCAGTGACGCCTGTATGTATGCAGTCCAATGTACAGAGATGCTGTGGCATTGTGGTAGATTACATCTGACGTCATAGAACATCTTATGTACATTAGACATATCTTACGTTGCCTGAAGCATGCTAGTTTGTGCCACGTGCCGATGACGTCCATGTACAGGCTGGTGCTGATGTGGATGCTGCCAACTACAATGGCATCACACCTCTGATGCTGGCAGCAAAGGGCGGACATGCTCACCTGGTCAAGCTGCTGCTGGACAGCGGAGCTTCAGTCTGGCTCAGAACAGACGCCGAGCGAACAGCTCTGCATAAGGTGGTCTCGCATGTAGCTGCTGTTGTGGTACTGTGTTCCAGGTGTGGTTTGAATTAGTGTATGCACCTATTGTGATGACCAACCTGGATATATTGCTCGCACTTGAACGTGTTGGGGTCTATTGCATTGCAAGTCATTCAAACCTGGGCAGCATGCTGGCTGCACTGTAGGCCTGTAACAGGAAGCAGCGAGGCAAGCACAGTAACAAGCAGCACGCTGGCCATGTAGAAGTCGTCAAGCTACTGTTGGCTGCTATCCTAAAGCTGAGGGAGTGTCCTGTACAGGTAGAGGTCAAACAGAGCTTAGGAAATGGGGGCGCAACAATGGGTGAGCAGTTCAAGGCAGCACTGCTGTGCTTGCAGTGCAAGTTTCATGTTTTCAGCGCCTTAAGATACAGCTACATGAGCATCTTGATGAGGATGCAATCAGTCAACACCAGTACAAGGATATCTGTTCAAGGCTCCACACTTTGCATCAGCATAGAGTTTTTCATGCTTGTGATCTAAGGGCTGCCGGTTGGTCTCCCCAAAACAGGCATCACTATGGGGAACACTATGTCAACCGTCGCAGCACAGCCAAAGATCATAACGGTCACAGACAAGACGGTGATAGATTGGCAGGTAAGATGTAACATCTCTAGTGTTTGCAACAGCTTGCTGAGCTCGGCCTGACCAAAGGTTTTTCTTGACAGAGATCAATTGAGTCAGCCGACTTGATTGATCTGCAGAGCTCTGCAGAGCTTTTGTTCAAGTGTTAGTGTCGAAAGTTGGCTGCCAATAATCGTAGTATCTCTGTGGAAACCCACCTGGTTCACTGGATGCCTGTTGTGTGTGTGTGCCTATCAGGACAACAAGGACATCACTGCTGTGGGTATGGCAGCATTCAATGGAGCTGCTGAAGTGGTGGCTCTGCTGGTCCGCCAGGGCAGGTGGGCTGTGGCTGCTGATTGTAGCTTTGACATGCGATAAGAGATCAGAGCTTTGTGTCAACATGTGTAGTCCCGATGCAGCGAATAGGTGATGGGCATCATCACATCCTGAGTGTACAGGATTAGATCAATATCCTCAGCAGTCAAACACGGTGTACGGTACCACACTGTTGTGAGAAGTGATCAAGCAACGGACAGTCTCCTTGTGATTGTGCATCACAGTACAGAAGTTGTATGTGTGTTGTCAATCATGCAGAGCTGACATACACCTGGCAGATGTCAATGGGTGAGACTTGACTGCAGTCAGCAGCTGCTGTAAGACCAAGAGAGATGGCACAAGCCACGACTACGCTGCCTGTGTAACATCCATCTGTCACAGCGACCTTGTCTCACACTGCGCGGCTGCAGGGCACTAGCAATTGCAATCCGGTGTTTGTGCTCCTGCAAACATATAGTATACGCAGTGCTTTCAGGTTCTATTGGCAGACCGCTCTCACGGTGACAGATGTGCAAATGTGTCCATGAGCCTTTCTTACGTGAATTCTTCTGCTGGGCGACCAGTGGCCTCATGGAAGACGCAAGCTGCATGCCTCACCATTCCAGGTATCTCCCTATCCACAAGGCTGCTAGCAAAGGTCACCTGATGATAGTGAAGGAGTTGGTGGCAGGAGGCAGCCCTGTCAGGCCTCAGAACAACGAGGGATGTGCACCACTGCATTACGCTGCCAGGGGAGGTCACCTGTCTACCGTGCAATACTTGCTAGCTGCTAGGGTGAGTGCAGGGGCATATCTGCATTGTGCTTTGCCAGTGGTTTGGATGTAGCCTGCGCCCAGCAGTGTATCGGATGACAAACTCTGTCATCTTATAAAACCAACCAGCAACCAAACAAGGGGGCACGGTAGTTTCATCTGTGTATGGGCAGGTGAGGAGCGCAGAGGACACGGAGGAAACTTTGGTTGACATGACCACCGCAAAAGGGGTCACTCCTCTGGTGAGAAATGGGCACTCCGTTGCTGAAACAAGTTTGCGTCCATCACGAGTTGGTGCTGGCAAGGCAATTGGCTGAGCAAAGCACGATTGGTGAACATGTACATGGTTGGCATGCTTTGTTCCATCGTTCACTGCTAATGTCCTGTTTCTTGCCCGTCTTGCGTAACTGGACCTTGCAGGCCATGGCCGCAGAGAAAGGGCGGCTGGAGATTGTGCGTGATCTGCTTGAGCGAAAGGCAGACCCAACACACAGAGATGCTGGTGAAAATACCCCACTACACTTTGCTGCACAGGTACTGTATTGTGCAGGTGTGCCACCCACTCAGAAGTTTGGGGCACATGCATTGCTTGTTGCTGGCTAGCACTTGAGCTGATGCTTCTTTGTTACCTGAGCAAGCATATATTACACGTAAATCTACCGACTGTCCTTTTGGAGTTACTCTAATTGACTGGCAAAGTGCCATATGGTCAAAGCCTGGATTATCGAACCAACTGACGTGTGCATGGGAGAGGTGTTGTGCACAGTATATCTAGATGCAGAGATGCCCTACACTTCTTGTTGTGCAGCATGGTCACTTGGATGTATTGAGTGAGCTGATGGCTCGTGAGGAAGTGACATCCATTAGTCAGAACATGGCTGGTGCTACACCCATACACCTGGTGGTGGACAATGACAAGGTGCCGGAGGAAAGGTCAGTCAAGCTCAACAAGGTTTTGTGAAAACCCTGGCATGGTTGACAGAGGTTGCTTCAGAATGTAGATTACGCTGTGCTATCATTGACAACGCCATGTTCATTGCCACAGTACAAGACCATATGCACCTTCACTTACTGTTCGCATCACGTCTTGGCGGAAGGATCCTATCAGACCTGCGGCTGGTTCATGCATAGCATATTTCAGCCCCATCGGCAACTCTGCAACATACGATAAACTGCTGCTTTATCGCGATAAATCATGCTGTGCGCAGGTGTCTCGCTGTAGTGCAAATGCTGGTGGAGTTTGAGCAGGATGTTGAAACTCAGCGCAACTTGGTGAATGCAACCAACAAACTCTCTATGACAGCATTACGCTTAGCAGTGGACAGAGAAAGGACTTCCGTGAGTGTTGATGATCCCCTGGCACTTACAGCAACTAGACGATGGTTCCACTGGCCACAACAGCTGCAGCTTCTTTTGCTGTGACTTGTCGAAGCTCACTTCAGTGTTGTGATCTTCTACGTTGGCAGTGACAGCCAATGCAGGATGATAAGTATAGAGTTTGACATGTGCCTGTGCCATCTTACAGGTTATCTCTTACCTGCTGGGGAAGGGTGCCATTGTGGACCTGAGTGACATCAATGACTTCACCTGTCTGCATGCTGCAGCAGCCAGTGGGAACCTGGATGTTGTCAAAACGCTTGTTGATAGCAGCGGCCCTGCATTGGTGAGTTGTTGCCACCTGTCCTGAGCGTGCAGTACTGCAGCTTCCACTGACCGCTGCTCAATGCATCGTCACCTCAACCAGATCACCTGCTACCAGGTTGGTTACAACGATGTTTGCCTTCAGCACATGTGTGCAACACTTCCGAAACGAAGTTTATGTCAACGTGAGCAGCTGTTGTGCCTTTTCAGGTCTATGGCAGAGACTGGCAGGGCAACACATGCATGCACATTGCAGCACAGTATGGCAATTTAGAGGCTCTCAGGGACCTGTTGGTTCATGACAGACAGAATCCTGACACGGACGGTTTACACATCATGAACAAGTGAGACAATGTGGCACTGTAGGTTGTCACAGGTACATTGCTTCAAACATGGACAGTGCAACAGCGCTGTTTTCAGAACATCACTGATGCACACCAGGGTTTTTTTAGGAATGCACTATGTGCCGGGTACAGCTATCGAACCTATACAGCATGAAGCTTTTATGCCCTTGACATGAGGAACTTCAACGAAGCCTTCAAGTCGTTCATGGGGACTTATCAACATGCTGAACCCCAGCAGCAGCAGCAGCAGCAGCTGCTGCAACCGTGGAAGCCAGTATGACCATGTACAAATACCAGCTTGTGGGTGATGAGAGCAAAAGATTGAATGCAGAGTTGTGCATGTGGTGTGGATGAGTGTGCTTTTGGCTGTGACAGGGAGGGCTACAGTCCTGTGCATGCTTGTGCTCGCTGGGGTCGCTTGCTTCTACTACGGATGCTGGAGGATGATTTTGAGGAGAACATCGAATTGCTGACTCCCAATGGCCGGACTCCATTGCATGTTGCAGCTGCCTTTGGCCAGGTAGACCAGTGTATTGGTAGCATAGAATGCTGAGGAAAAATTGCATTCCGACCTGGGATGTGTGTACAGTGACTTATAGTGACCTGGGATGCGCGATAGCCACACCCCGTCAACACTTGAGGCCATGACCATATGAGCACAATGCATATCAAGCTTCATAGCTGTGTGCACAGTGACTTATAGTGAGCATTCTTTGGCAACTCAAGGCGCTACGGTATTTTCCAGGCTTTCAGCAACAGACAAGGATTATTGGTTATGTACATCCTGGTGCTATAAGATTACAAGTCTGAACATGTTTTTGATCATGTTTGTCACAACAGCCTGAGGTGGTCAACTTCCTGTTGGAGTCCAGCTGTGACATGAACTTAACCTACAAGCCACCAGCACCTAAAAAGGTGAGCATGACACAAGGAGCCCGCCCAAAGTTGCACAGGACTATAATGTCATGGTGGTGTCGTCCTTACTTGTGTCTTGCAACATCTTGATGACTGCTGCAGTTTGATAACTCCATCTTGAGCATCATGGTGCATCATCATGTGCCACGCTAGCCCACGCACAAGTGACTGCCACTGGCAGGCATGGCTATCATCCAGCGCTCAATGTGCTGCTTCAGGGTTCAAAACCCAAACATGTGAGGTGGGCTTATGACAGTGATCGCTGCGCTGTCCATGGCGGATACAAACGCATCTGTCCAGCCGTCGAAGAGGACGATACAGAAACAGAGATCGTACCGGCCTGTGTGGTATCACCACTGCCACCAGCCCTGGGCTTCAGCTACTTTGAAGTCACCATTGGTGAGGTGGAGAGAGAGGTCACAACAGGACAATATGCTGGCAAGGCATCCGCACCACCACCACCACCATCCTCTGCGCCACTATCAACAACACCAGCTGCTGGTGGGGCTGCTGCTGCTAATAGCTCAGCAGCTGGGCCAAGTGTTGCTGCTGGCGGTGCACCTGGCGCTTCAGCTGCAGCACCAGGGTCAGCACCAACCAATCCTTCTGCTACTGCTGCTGCTGAGTCCTCTAAACTGGCTGATGACAGTGTACAGTTACTTGCTGACAGTGGGGCCACTAAGTATGAGCCACCCAATATCAGTGTCGGTCTTGGTGTGGACAAAGCCACCTATGATGTGCCCCCTGGCCTGCGTGACAACACCTTTGCTTACAGCAGCATCAATGGATACAAGTGAGTGGCAAGGGTACAGATGGTCTGCCAGGATCCCAGGTTCAATGTTTGAAAGTTGTTATGGGGAGATAAAGTGATCAGGGTGCACCCGGTGTGACAGTGTGACAGCGCCAGCACTTGCCAGTACGATGTCCAGATGTGGTTTTCAGGTGACTACAATCAAAGTCATCAGAGTAGTCCATCTAGTATGGCTGCCATCACTGTCATAGACTGTGCAATCCACGAGCTCAGACCTTGAACACCAAGCAACAACACTACTGCTGCTGCAGATACTTTGGCACAGTCAGCAGTGGCAGGCAGTATGGACCAAAGTTTCAAGAGGGTGATACCATAGGTGGGTTGCCAGGAGCCTGACTCAGTCACGGACAGTATCTACTTTGGCTGTTTTGTGACACGATGCAGCAAGTACGTAAGAGGTATATTACACAGAGCGTGCAGGTACAAAACTGCTGCCAGATGTGTATTACACTGACATACTCTTTTATTTTCCCACTATACACTGCGCATTGGCGCACATAGCTGTCGTCAAGCGTGTCTTATAACAAGAAAAGACTATCGGTATGGTTTCCTGCCGCTCCTGATCTTACCATGGAGCCTCCAAGTACCCAGTAATCAAACAT
>JARWLF010000778.1:0-13041 GCA_029853055.1 Scenedesmus sp. KT-U
CCCTGACAAGACCACAACCACAACCTGGTAAAACCAGCGAGTCAAACCATGTGCTTGACCAAGGAGTAGCGGGTGCACATTGGGCCCCATCTGACCTACTGTGACTTGGCTGCACAACATGATGTGAATCAACCAGCTGCCAAGTGAGAAGTGGTGACATGCAACAACTCTGGCATGCATGTTGCACAAGACCTGATACTGAAGCTCAAACTGGAAACTGAGGTGTTGACGAGCTGAGATCCAACATTCAGACCCCACAGATATGAAGCAAATGAAGTGTAAGTCAATGTCAGGAGACCATGTAGACCATCCCATGGTGGCCACCATAGCATGAGAAATGACTCCTCCGCCTGTGGTGTGGCTGCTTGATATCCTGTGACAGACCATCCAGTACATGCATGGAGTTTGCACGATTACGGACCTTGATGGTGGTGCCCTGCTGACTACACTGCACATCTTCTGATAGTCAATCCAGATCCTTGGACTGGCATTTCAGCGGACGTGTATGTTAGTGTCGCAGCAGTCTGGTTACCCGTGCTTCAGGAGCTTTGATCAGCAGGAACATGGTGTCACCTTGTTTTTCTCTCAAGCTCCAAGTTATTAGGGTGATCGTTCAGAGGTCTCCGTCCCGAGCTGCGCATCACATACATTCCTGTTACGACATGTGTGGAGTTGTCTGGGCGGTGTCTATTCCTGCCCGACAAACAACTGCCTTCAGTACTATCTGCACTCAGCACCACGTCACAGGATCAAAACAAAAATGCTGCAAGTCCAGACTACCCGTGCTGTCGCCAGCCTCGCTGGCTCCACAACAGCGAATGTCCGGACACCATGTATCCAACGGCAACGATGCGGTCGGCGCTCTCTCTCCCGGGTTGTGCCCTTACAAGGTTTCGAGGCTGGCTTCCGCCCTTGCATGAGCACAGCCTCAGTGGAGGACCATAGACCTGCACTTGGCAGCAGAGGGACCCTCTGCTCCCGGGGCAGGATCCCACGGTGCAGACTTGCTAATTCGGCCTATCTAAAGCTGCAGGCGGTCCAAGGAAGTGTCAGCGGTACAACTACACACAAAGCAGAGTATATTCACACCATTCCTGTCAGTACCAGTTTACCAGCTGATGCTGTTGCGCAAGCTCAGGCTGCAGCGGAAGCAGAACAGCAGAAGTTGCTGACCACTGGGCTGTTGGCTGACGAGATCAGCAGGGGCAATAAGGAGCTGCAGGCGATTTTGAACACCTATAGCACACTGCAGCGGCTGTATCACAAAGCAGTCCTACCCCTCGTCAAGCATCACGGCCAGCTGGCAGTCAGTAACGTAGGCTTGGCATACTCCATATATTGTCAGTTGCTGCGCAGAAGGCCAGACAAGCAGCCTGGGGATAAACTCAGCAGTGCAGAGCTACGCATGTTGTCAAATTCTGTCAAATCCTTCGGTGGCTGTCAACAGAATCAGCACCTAACGCAGTTTGCGGACTACCTGTGCCAGCTGGATGACAATGTTTTCTCTATCCACTTGTTTGTTATGCCGGATATAGTTTGGTTCCTGCTAGCTGGCTTCTTGAACGATGCTGCTGCTGTAGATGCAGCATCCAGAGTTTTTGCAGACTTGATATTGGGTGGGAACCACATAGCCGGAGGTCTTGTCAAGAACCTGACTTCAGCATCTGTTGGAGGAGTCTTCCACTACTCAACTAGTCGTGTGAAGCCACTAATCATTCACGTGCTGCTGGCAATGTGCCAGCCAGCTTCCAAACCGCCAACCCCTGCCATTGCTGAGTGCGGACTGCACTGCATACTCGAGCATAGGTGAGTTCTGTCACTGAATTAAGCAACTAAAGCAGGCGGTGTGCACCCCGTAAGATGTTACATTTGCAGGTGCAGTAACTGTTGTGCTTGCCCTGTTTGCAATGACTACTGACCATGTGATGCACTCACAGTTTGAGAAGCATAACAGAGATGCACAGTATCCTTGATGGGGCGATGTGCCTGCTGCAACCATCAGATCAGCAAGAGCTGCTGCAAGCAAGCTCGGAGCTTTACCGCCTACTTGCCAGCACACACAGCAATGTGTATATGACTGTTGCCACAAGGCACACTGCTGGCACAGTCGTTCAATGGGCAACAGCATCATGTGCGTTCACCTACTGGGCTGCTGTCATGCACAAGACTGCCGCGGAGCAGCTAGCTGGCAGTAGAGCTATACAAGATTGGGGACCAGTGCAAGAGGTATGTTGAATGTCCCACACATGGTATGCATTGATGTGTAGACTTCAGGCTACCAAAAGCAGTGATGTGTGCCAGTGCCAAACCAGAACCTCACTGCATTGAGCTGAGCCGCTATGTTTCATAAGAATATATGTGCTAAGCTTACAAAGCCTTCATCTTTGGCAGTTGCACTCGACACTGCAGCATCATCAGTATTGCAGCCAGCCGGGTGCAGCTATGACTCCGTTGCCAACGGTTTCATGATGTGGAACATGCGGTTGCACTGGCGTCATGACTTGACGCAGATGACATTTCTGTCAGCTTGCTTGCAGGGCTGTACTACAGTAACAAAGACAAGTAACACACGGCAAATGTTAAGGCACGACACATACGAGTGATTGGCAGCAACCTCAATGCTGCGGATACTGTTCTTAACATTGCTCGCAGGCTCTGATCCTCTCTACAACGTTTATGAGTTCTGCAGGCGAAGCTTGGCTGACTACACAAAAGAAACTCGCATCGTCGGCTGCCCATACCTCAGCTATGTCTGTGGAGCAGCTCACAGGCGAACTCAACAGCATGTCAGCTGCTATGGGTCCTGGAGGCTTCTGGGCTGTCACTGCATCTGCTGTGTGAGCATACCTGTGCGAGTGAAATCGAATTCATCCTGAATATCCTATGTCATTTGACTATCTTTGTATCCAGTTGATTCAGCTGGGAACTCGTAGTAAACAGTACTGGACTTGGTCTCACCTGTTGCCCGTGTCTGGGTGACGGCATAAGAGAGGCACAGTACACTGCACTGTCAGATTATGGTCTTTTTTCATGTTGTCCAGGTCATTGGATTGAATGCTGAAAATGAAGCCAAAGTGATATTTACTTTGTCTGGCTTCTGCACATTGTAGGGGCCTGGACATGCTGCGTGCATCCTCCGTGCTGAGATCGGCTCAGGCTGGGAGTCAATATGTGAGACAGCAAGTGCTGAGACAGTCCCAAGTTTTTGTCACCCACGCATGCAAAAGCTTCCTGGCGATGATAATCGACGGAATGACCGGGGTAAGTTCTACAACCTCAGCAAATGGTTCTCCTGGGGTAAGCAGCAATACGCAACATCCATTATCCAGCTGTTGGTATTGTAACACTGCGCAGCAGCCTTGAATACAAGGTAGGTAATCTGATGACTGCTATATGCTCGATGACTGCACAAGAAGCTTAAACATCGTCATGTGACTGCTGCACAAGCTCCGACAGTGCTAAAGGTTGTTCATTGCTGCTGGTCACATATCGAAGCTGTCAGCCGTTCAAACACACTTTGCAGGTCCTGGATGCTCACTACAGTTGTTGGAGTTCTCTGTGGTATTGGATGAGTCTGGTCACTTTGTCCCTTCAAAAAACAGGAGGGAAACAGGGACCAGAGGCAGTAGCAGTGGCAGAACAGCTGATGAAGGAGAAACACAGCGTGTTCTTGGCAAAGTAGGTTGCTGCATGAGCTCATTGACGAGTATATACCGCAGTCATATACTGGGTTACATTGGCCGTGAGTGCGGGTACGTATGACGGCAGGTCTTGTAGCAACTGGTATGCAAGATACCCTGATCATTGTTCATTGCGTGCAGGTTGTGTCTTCAGGTTGTCAATGCGCAGTTGCAAGCCAAGACAGCAAGAAACAATGATGAGCTTATCTCAGCATGCCAGCTGCCAAATCACCCAGATCTTGACCTCCTCATCACAGCTCGAGGGGAACCATCCAGGGTGGCAGCTCTTCATGCCTTCAAACACACTTCACCTGCCGTTTGGCCAGCGACTGTTTCAGACCTATACAAGCAAGCAGCTTCGATGTTTGCTTGTGACGGCAGAAGCAACACCTCAGATACCTGGAACCAAGCTCTGAGCAAGCTCTTGCTCACTGACACAACACCAAGCCAGGCTGTGTCCACAAGCAAGCTGGCGAGGGCATTTGCAAATGCTCCTGTTACTGCTGTCGCTGACATTGCTGAAGCTGGGTCTCAACCTGTTGACAATGCATTAAGCAGTGCCTATGGTTCATGGCTGGAACAAGTAGGCGGCGAGGATCTTGCAACAGACACAGCAGTAACAGACCACATCTGGTTCATTGCCGGTCTAGCTCAGCACCATATCTACACTCACAGCAGCAGTAAAGAAGTGGCCGAGCTGATGTTGGGACCAGGAGCAACAGAGGAGCAGCATGTCAGGTGAGATAGTAGAAGTGCGCATGCTGTATTGTGCAGAGCAGCATTTGATAATAGTTCTACTGCTTGACAGATGTTACACAGCATTCTGCTTGCTCATTACAGGCAGATGCATTAAGTCTCCGTACGATTCTGCCTCAGTACAACTTTCAAGGGTTGACGCCGTCAAGCACGGTGCTTTTGAAAGACAGTGCTTGCTGTTGATGCAGGCCCATTGGGGAGTTTCTGCAGAGGAAAGCAGCTACAGTGGTCGCTGTCCATGAGCACATTGCCAGAAAGGGCAAGGGGGGTGGCATGTCATGCAGAGCAGCGGCCACATTGCTCCTCAGCCGCATCCCCTCTCATGCCCCAATCAGCAAACAGATGATAGACAGCATCACATGGTTAACCGCCGCTGCCCTCAGCAGCCCAGACAGCAGGGGCAGTGAATTCCTGCTTCCAGTAGCCCATTCTGCGCTGACCAGCGCGTACCGTATACATAATCTTTCAGCAACATCTCCACCAGATATGTATGTTGTCTTGAAAACGATGGATGCCATGTTGTAAGTATGGCTGCATGTCGTCACTGAAGTAGCAGGGTACCCTTTGTGCACTATATAGCTCAGCTGAATATTTGACTGTGAATTCAGCACAGGCGGTCATCTATTTGTTGAGGCTATCAGCGAGCAGCTGAAGTTCAGTCGGATTGAACAATGACGGTATTGTTGTACATACACAATATACAAGACTTCTATCCAATGCATTCTATGCCACCAGGTCTTGACGACATGCTCTATCAATTGATATGCAACTTTGTGCTGACTTGCAGTGATTCTACCACTGATTATGAGAAAGAGCACATCATTGCTGGTGAGATTCTCTGGACTCTGGTATGTGGTTCTCCTCCTCTGCATCAGTTGCAGCCCCCTGCCCAGGCCCTTCTGCAGTGTGCGGTTACCAGGTGGTTGGGGAAGTTGCCAGGGTTGAAGGAGCTCAGTGATGTCCAGCTAGAGATCATTGCCAGAGTGCCGCTGCTGCACGCTGGAGTATACACAGCATTGCTGAACAGAGCATCGCGCTTAGGTGGGCATGACCTGGGTCTGCAGGAGACAGACTTCCACAAACTCTTAGGGTGCTCCATACCTACTAGGCAACTAGTAGTTGCTGTGCCTGAGTGTTGCTCAATGACATGGCAGGCATGGTTTGAAAGGGATGCGATCGTGACACTTGGTTTATTCCGCCGTTATGATAAGGCTCAGTGTGGAGCAACTGCTTTGCACAGCATCAAAACACTACCGACTCTGCATTGTTTGTTGTGGCACAAACAAAGAGTTGTACAGATCGTCAACTGCCGCAGTGATGTGCTTACGAAGCTGTCAGCCTCATACAGTACAGTACGTGTACCAAGCTGACTGTGGACTGCAGGAATCAACCTCAAGCTGCTTGTTTCATGTATCTGCAGGCAACCGCTCCCATCTGTTCACAGTCTGGTCAGCAGCCATCTCTGCCTCCACTGACCTTCAGCTGTCAGGCACTCCTGCTTTTGGGGGGCAGAGACCAAATGAACAGTGGCTCGTTCAGCAGCTGGAGTTGGTGATATGCCCCCTCCTGTTGATAGGTGAGACGTTGCTGTTGACCCAGAAGACGCCTACCAGGTTGATACATCAGATTGAGCTCTGGAGCTGTCAGATGGAGCTGCTGCTGCCAGTGCTACAAGCAGTACAGCAGCTGCTGTATAGCAGTCCAAAAACCGCTGCTGCAGCAGCAGCTGGGAGCAGTTCTGTGGCTGTGCCACCGCCCTCTGGGTGGTTGCTGCTGAACAGTCTTTGTGGTGTAACTGCAGCGTTCAAATCACCAAGCACCTTGTCAAAACATCTGCTGTGTTGCGTGATTGAGCTCACAGCAGCACATCAGCACCTTGATAGGCCGCCTTTCTTGCTGCCAGCTCTGTGTGCTGCGGCAGTGGATGATGTCAGCATCTACCATCTGGCAGTGCAGCAGGCTAAGTTGCTGAAGCTGACAGCTGATGATGTCCAGTCTATCAGGTCTGCTGCTGTGCAGGGAGCAGCAACAGCAGCGTCAGCAGCTACACCACAACACAGCCCTGAAGTGTTGTTGCAGCTTTGGTCTGACATGCTCGATGCTTTGCAAGCCGCACCAGCAGCCGACAGCGGTCTTGAGTCGGTGGCACTGCAACCACCCGCGGCTGCTGCTGTTGCGTCATGTCTATCAAGCTGTGATGAGCTGGCTGATAAGCTTTTGATGCGCCAGCTGCCTGTGCTGCTGCTGATTGACCTCATGAAGGCAGCAGTATCAGAACAGGATGTCAAACTCTTGCAGTTGCTGCTGAAACATGCCAGACAGCATGATAAGCTGCAGCAGCTCCTTGGCAGGATGTCTCATGATGCCAGGTGCCAGGTGCTTATGCTGCTGAGCAACAGTAACAGCAGCAGCAGCAAGTTCACTGAGACCTGTCTCATTCACAGCTGGGAGGTATACCTGCTGTTGCAGTCAGAAGCACTGCTGGCATCCAAAGCAGTACCCAGTGATGTCCTCAGTGCACTCTTACAGCAACAGGGAACTGCAGGTCACACAGATAGAGTACTGCAGGTATGGATATATATGTCACAAACATCATCAGACACCGTGCATCAGTTGACACCAGCTGCCCAGACAATTGTGTTGTCAGCTTTAGTAGAGTCTGATCAGCAGCAGAAAGCAGTAGACCTGGTGAAGCAGGTACCCGAACAGTTAGGACAACTGGTGACACTCTGGCAGCAGCAGCAGCAGCTAGAGGGAAGGCCAGTTGCTGCCAATATCATGATGCAGGCCTTGCAGATTGCCATCAGCAGGAGTGATGCAGATGCTGCTGAAGGTCTGCTATGGCTGCTCCAGCAGGACAAGCAGCGTAATGGTGCAGTAATAGCTGACTCCCATACAGCAATACAGCTTGTGCAGCTGCTGTCAATTTATGAGAGACAGCAGGCAGCTATGATTGTGCTGGAAACTTGCCTGCTGAGCGATGACCAGCTACAAGCAGAAACAGCGGCACCTGCTTTAGCCAGCTACATCACAGCAATCACGGCACTAGCACATCAGCAGCAGCAAGAGGAGCTAGTGCAACTGCTTGGTGCAGCACAGCAGAGCAAGATGGAAGGGCTGTTGTCAGAAACACTGAATAAGCTCTTGCTCGAAGCAGATAGCGCGCCAGCGGTTGTGGCTATGGTTTTGTGGTTGCTTGCCAGCAGCAGCGGTAAGGATAGCCAGCAGCTGCCATCATTGCTGACATCATCTCAGTTTGAACAGTTGTGCATCCTAGTCAGCAAACAAGGTTATGAGTCCAGCAGCAACAGCTCCTCCAGCCAACCACCAACCACACTCCCCACTGCTGCTGCTCTGGCTCAGCAATGCATTGAGAGCAATGCAGACATCTCACATACTGCTGCTGTCACTCTGATCAACAGTATGGCTGCTGCTGAGTCTGATCTGCAACCGGCAAGGGCAGTTGAAATATGTCAAGTGATGCATACCGATCTGGATGATGCAACAGCAGCACTGGCAGACAAAGGTTCTTTGCTCAAAACCCATATATGCCGTAACAGCTGGATGATTGCTCAGCTCTGCTATCAACAGCTGCTAGGCAACAGCAGCAGCAATAGCAGTAGCAGCAGCACCATGTCAGGATTCAAAGCAGCCTCTGCTGGTTTGTCCTTGTCACTGAGCTGGGTACCTTGTTTGACTCCTGAAGCGGCAGCAGCTGCATTGTTTGCAGCCTGGTACTGGGCACAAGCCTCCGCAGAAGAGTCAGCCATGCATCCATACATCAGCCTGACTGTCAGGCCTCCTGTTGCAGCCGCTGCAGCCAACTTGTTGTGCCTTGAGCTCTACCAGGCTGCTCGCTCACATAGTAGACCCAAGTTGAACAGCCTGCTGCTGGATCTTGGGCTCACAGCGGCAGCAGCAGCACAGCAGTGGGAACAAGGTGAGAGGAGGTACAGAAGTATGCTTGCAGCGACTCAGCACAGATTCTAGGCATATCTGGTTTTGAGATGATGCCATCATATATATATGATATGTGGTGGACAACCAGTGTGAGTGTTGAAGGTTGTGGTATCAGTATCTGTGCATCACATGACAAGTTGGTAGACACTGCTACAGCATGTGGCCTTGTTGTGCATCTCTGAACATGCTGGTGTCACTTGTTTGCAGGTGCTGCCATCATCAGCACAGCTGAGCGTGCATTAGCAGCAGTACACAGTGATAGCAGCGCCAGCAAGGGCAGCAAGTCCTCCTTTTCTACTGCTCATTGGGTTCCTCTGCTACCCGCAGCACTGACAGCACTACCTGCTGTGATGGTGCACACACAAGGAGTGGCTAGGACTGCTGAACTGTTGATGAGAGAACATGAGCAACAGCAGCTGCAACAGCAGGAGCAGCCGTCAGTCAGGCGCAAAGGGAAAAGCGTGGTAGCAACAGCAGCAGTGGTGTCAAGTACCACGTCGTGTCACAGTCTGCTGTCTCCAGCCTGTATCAGCAGCTTCCTTTCAGCTTCTGTAGGTGTTGCTACCGCTGCTGCTGCCAGTGCTGATGATGATGCAGCAAAGTTGGTGGCAAGTGATGCTGTCAAGGTGGCTCATGCGTTGTACGGGCAGCAGCTAGTGTCAGCACAGTTAACAGCAACAAGGGGTGGCAGCACTGTCACCAGCAGCAGCACTGGCAGCAGGAGTGGGGCTTCATGTTCTGACACCAGCATATACTCATCTCTCCTGCAGCTGTATGGTCTCACTGATCAGCTCCAACAGGTTGCTGACATCACCATGGCAGCAGTACACGGGCAGCTGAGACCACTTGATAACAGCGGCAGCAGCAGCAACAATGCTAACAGTGCTGACAGTGCAACGTCAGCTGGTGATGCACTACAACAGGTTCTAGCTGGTTCTGCTGCTGCCCTGTTGTCTGCTGGTGCTGCTGCTGTTGTGTTTGATCTGCTGGATGGATTGACAGCTGCAGCAGTCAATCAAGTGACTGACAGGCAGCTGGTTGAGAGGATGATGCAAGCAGCAGATGTAGTGGATGAAAAGGAAGTGCAGCAGGTGGGTAACACATGGGTGCCAGCCAGTGGCAGCAATTACTCCAGTACGCACCAGATCAGAATGTCATCAGTGTCATGCTGCTAGTGCTCATCATGCAACTTGAAAAGAGTCACTGCAACAGATACTGCTGGATGTTATTGTCACCTTGGTAGCTTTGGCAACCACAAAGTTGTAGCCTACAACTGCTTGCCAAGAAGGCATCGACCTTTCTTGGCGCTGCCGTATTCACCGCCTGCAGGCCCTGTCAAGCCGTGTATCTGGTGGTTCAGAATCAGCTGAGATCTTTATGTTATGCAGCAACCCTGATGAAGTGTTACAAGAGCTGGGTGGTGGTGGAGGTGATGGTGATGGTGATGCTTCTAACGACAAGGACAATGGTAGCACTAGCAGTCTGAAACAGGTGTACTTACGCTTGGTGGCCAGAAATGGTTTAGAGCCTTCGGCATTGACTCAACAGCTACAGCAACGACTGAAGCAGGCAGTGCAGTAGTTGAGTGTGGGAAAATCGGGAACAAGATGCTGTGTCAGGCTGCTGTATCAGACTACAGTCTTGTAAGATATTTGACCTGAACATGTTGAAAATGACGCAGCCCTGCAGAAAATGACGCAGCCTGAGGTAACACGCTTGATTGACTCTGATGACCAAGTATTGATGATGGCACCTGGTGGCGCCACCGTGGCGAGCAGCATCATCAGGCTTTGAGATTCAGCCAAGTTACACTTTCCGCCGGCAGAAACTTCCGCAGAAAGACAGAGAGCAGCGCAGCGTAGCATCGCATTGTGACATCTTGACACCGATGTTTGCAATGATGCCTCGCAACGGGGGCAGATAGGCTCCGCGGACCACGGTCGTGGCTCGTCAAGCTTGTCTGCCAGGAACCGTTCCTGGCAGGTGCTGCCAGCAAATGGGCAGTGCCCATTTGTGTGGGGGCTTACGCATGCAGCAACTCTGCAGGACACGGTGTCGCCGCCAAAGCATGTCAAACATTGTTGGCGCTACATGAGACATGATTGTCCTTGTCAAGCTGCTTGTGAGCTGCGGTTCTGCTGCAAGCACCAGGGTAACACAGAACCCTGGTGACTGATGGTCCCGGACAGTCAATTGCAGTCAGGCTTGAGCTTTACATGGTTACAAATTTACACAAACAGCAACCATAAAATACTCATCAACCACGCCACTTTGCCAACAAACATGATAACACACACCAGCAGCCTGCTGGTATGGCACCAGCCTGCTCTTGCTGTAGGGCGTACTGCTGACCAGGTGCTGATACAAACAACCCAGCACAAGTGCCTAAATGTCATAAGGCATGCACAAGATGTTAGAAACCATTGCATTGACTGTTACAGCCACAACAAGGAAGGAAGGAAGCTGCATGGTGCATCTCTCAGCACGCATATGCAGTGAATCCAACACGACTGTCAAGTACGTGTGTGCACTGCTGCATGACAAGCTCGCCCAGGACTATCAGCATGCTGCAACAAGCCATGTGGAATAGCTGAACCCAGTCGTCATGTGGCAGCAGCAGCGCCATGTGGTAAGCGGGAGCAACAACATAAGCATCGGCAGATTGCAGTCAAGTTGCAGCTATACATGGGGTGATAAGCCGACAACAGGATGGCAGAATCGTTCCTGGACATATACGTCTTCACATGACAAAAAAGGAATACCAGGTCAGACAGCACAGAAGTATATCACACTCCTCCCCAGAGCTAGATAACACAATATGTGGGTTCAGGTAAACCACATCTAATCATATCATAAGGCAACAGTCATCCTGCACTGATGTGCATATTGCAGCACAGCACTTTTACATGCGCATTGCAGCCCATGTGTATGTGTCAAATCAAATTGTTATAATCATTCAAACCTCCTAGAGTCTGCTGCCACCAGGAAGTGAAACCAGCAGATAAGAACATGTACACACATGTCCCTAAGGCTCCTAGAACAATTGTTGCGCTCACAGTTGCTAAACAGACAGCAACTGAAGTACTCCACTAAAGAAACAGGGTCACATGCAGATACCCAGCATAGTCCGACAGTAGGTTCCTATCCAAGGCTATACCAAGGCTATACCAAGGCTATCCAAGGCTATACATACATGAGGCACTCTCAATAGCTCAGAATACTCTGCTTGCAAACAAGCCAAATAAACATGTGGTTACAGAAGCAACAGCAGCAGACAGCACGATGCAGTGACACTGTAACAGCTACAACTGTTTGATGCTGCCAACATCAAAGCCTGATACACGACACGTAGGTATCACTATATCAGATGACATGAAAGCAGCACCTCTGTAACACACATGATGATATGGCCCCATGTTTGAGTGACCCATACATTCAAAATACCCAGTCATTGCTTTCTTACAAGACGTACATCTGAGCAAGACATATACTCCTATAAGCCTTCTCAAGCCACTAACTCCCGACCAATCTACGCGCCGACCAGGCTGGCAGCCACTACTCTACACTACAAGTCCCAACATCTACTACCACTCATGCTGTACATGCTGTCAGATACCCAGCTATCCATCAAGCTGCCCTCGATCCAGCATATCAGCCTCATTCCAGAACAGAATTCCCCATGGGCACCTGACCTTCATCAGATGTACAAGGCATCCGTAGTAGCTGCAGCAGCAGCAAGGTCCGCTGTATCTGCTGACATGCGCGGCCACCAGCAGCTGGTGACACCTTCATCAGCAGCTTGTGAAGTCACTGCCGCTGCTGTTGCCACTGCTGCTGCTGTCAGGGACGACCACCAGCTGGTTATACTGTTACCTGCACTACTGCTGGTGCTGCTGCATGAGGAGGCAGCAGATGGTGATGCTGTTGCTGCAGGAGATGGCCAACAGCTGCTGGGCGGGCTGTCCATGCTGATGAGGCCGCCGCTGCTGCTGCTGGCAGACAAACTAGCAGTAGGCCACCAGCAGCTGAAGATACTGCCACTGCTGCTGTTGGTGCTTGAGACAGCATCGCTGCTGCAGTCATCGCTGCTGCTACTGCTGTCTGAAGCAGTCCGGTAGACCTGCTCTGTGATAGTGGGAGTGTCAGGAAACTCGACATTATCTGCAGGTTCAAGGTCAACGTGAGCGACAGTACCTGCTGCGCTTGTCTGGACAGCTCCAGCTTCAGCAGCAGAGTCATTGCTTGCTGGCTTGCTACCAATGACAGCAGCGTCGCAGCAGCAGGGAGCCTGAGCAGGTTGTGCCA
This sequence comes from Scenedesmus sp. KT-U, assembly GCA_029853055.1. NCBI lineage: Eukaryota > Viridiplantae > Chlorophyta > Chlorophyceae > Sphaeropleales > Scenedesmaceae > Scenedesmus > Scenedesmus sp. KT-U. The sequence goes on from JARWLF010000778.1 coordinate 12,702, forward strand.
GGAACCAAGTTGGCAGCAGCAGACTGTCATATGCTGGCTGAGCACAATGCTTGCTGCTGTATGCAGTCTTCAAGGCCTGTACTTCAGCCCTGAGATGAGCATTGTCAGCTGACAGCTGCATCTTGTCCTGTACACTTTGCTGCAGTTGCTGCTGCTGGTTCTCAATGAGCTGTTGCTGCACTCCGAGCTGCGCTTGTGCGCTACTGAGCTGCTCTTTGAGGCAAGCGATGTGCACCTGATCAATATCTGGTTGTGGGTCACGCTCGAGCAACCGTTTGCGCGCGGTTATATAACAGCATATATGCGCTGCTCCTTCAGTTGCTGCTTCAGCTGAGATATC